>QFFA01001620.1:0-23069 GCA_003316565.1 Russula foetens
GGTGGTAACTTCTTTCTTTCCCCACCACCGATAATTTTCAAACTTACCTTGTTATTTCCAGGTAGAACACGCACTGACCCTATTTGCGGCACCAGCTGACAAGGCTAGCACTGCCAATGCCGACACGTTCAGCCGCAAATGGAACAAACTCGTCCAGAAGTATCGTGAGATTATCAAGATCAAACTCCAGGATGGGTCGATGGAGGACATAGTGTTGAAGGCGTGTCCCTTCATGAAGGCCGGCACCAATCTCTCCCAATCTCTCACACTTTCCGATGATCTGGATGAGGACATGATGGCAGACCTTGATGCATATGCGGATCTCTAGTGTAATATGAAAAGCGTTGATGCATTTGTTTGGGCCATGTCTTGCCCGCGTTCGTTTCCTTACTCGTCTCACTGTGCCTTTGTGCCCCCAATTGCTTGATTTGTCTTACCGTGCCTTTGTGCCCCCATACCCCCCAGTTGAAATAAACTTCTTGATTTGTCTTATGGTAGCTTTCGAAATTTAAGTACTCTCAAGACCGACTAAGGACATCTTAACTCGGAATTGAAAATAGGACCTCCCTTATTTAAGGAGCGCCATCTTAAGGGGACTGCGTCTTAGCTTACCTTAAATGAAAAATAAGGTAACTAAGATCGGGTTAAGGCGCTGGGAGGTTTCCTGATGCCCTTGTACGTCCCTTTTCTTTGCTTTCTGGTTGGCTCATAGAATGTTAACTGGTCCCTTGACAGCCGTGCTGGAAATTCTGCTTATCCTTCATCGATCCGAGTTGCCGATGTTGGAGCCACTCTTCACTTTCCCATCACCTCGATGACGCCGATCGTAGAAAATTTTCAGTCGCCAACAATACTGCCCACCATTGCACCTCCGAGTCACCCCCACAGCGGATCATATGTACAAGTTGTACAATCCACCAGAGGTAGCCATTCCTCTAGTACTTATCATAGTCATCGCCATTGACCCATGTGGTGCAGGCAAGAACTGGCGGAAGGTGACGATTGAAACACTCCCTGACGACACTCTCTTGGAAATATTCGTTTTCTATCGGTATGCCATGCGTCGTTCATATCTACGTCCTTGGAAGTGGCACTGTCTGGCGCACATTTGCCAAAGATGGAGACATATCATATACATGTCCCCACGACGTCTGGGTCTGGAAATTCTCTGCAAGTCCAGCAAACCTATCGAACGTGTCCTGCGTGTCTGGCCAACCTTGCCTGTCGTTGTACGGTTTAAGGGAAGGCCGAAATCCAAGTCCCTACCTAAAAGTGTTGTTATCGCACTCCGTCAAGCGGATCGCGTTTACAAAATCGACCTCAGCGTGCCGACCCCGATAATTCAGTCGATTGCCGACATGATGCGGGACCTTTTGCGGGAGCCATTTCCAGCACTGGAATCCATTCGAATAGAGTCCAAAAATGCCACAGAACCACCAGTCATGGATGACTTTCTAGGCGGGTCGGCCCCACGCTTGAAAGAAATCCATATGGAAGGTTTCGCCATTCCCTTCCTGGCATTACGACGACTTCCTTTATCCACCCACAATCTCGTCACACTGAAACTGTATGACATTCCGGAATCCTGTTCCTTTCCACCAGATGCTCTTGTCACCATCTTGTCCGGCTTGGATCATCTCATACGGCTTTCCATTCATTTCCGTCCGCCAGCATCTCGCTTAACCACAAATATGGAACCTCCTCCTCTGGAGAAATCCACATTCCCTTCCCTAATCTGGCTTCATTTTTATGGGGCGAGTGAATATCTGGATGCGTTTGTCGCAAGAGCACGCATGCCAGTTCTCTTTTCATTGACGACAAGGTTTTTCAACCAGGCCATCTTCGAAATTCCGCATCTCTTTGGGTTCCTTTCTTGTTTTGAAGCATTCAAGGCCGTCAGATGCACATACATAGCACTCACGAGGACGACTGTCAACGTTGAGTTCTCAAAGGGCCGGAACCAAAGCGTTATGTTAGAGCTTTCAATCCCATGCAGGCACCTTGACTGGCAACTGTCCTTTGTAACCCAAATATTTAACCAGCTTTCCCCTCTCCTTTCCAGTGCGGACGAGCTTACACTTCACGAAGGAACTGGATTTGCGTCCACTGGAAGGGAGGATGTGGATCCAGCACAGTGGCTCGAATTTTTTCAATCAGTGCCTTATTTCTCAAAGGTTGTTGTTCTTTGGCACGAACTTGTACCGGACATTGTGCATTTCCTGGTCAACGAAGACATGGCCGCAGGCGTATTACCCAGCCTGACCGAGCTCTACTTGATGCGATATCGAGAATCCCAATCTATGATAGACGCGGCTGAGCGGTTCGTTGCTACCCGCAAGCTCGCCAATCACAATATAGTCTTGGGCGGCTGACGAGGAGAGCCCTTTGTTTATGCCAAGGTCTGATTTATGTGTGCAGTGCTATGTATCAGCTCTCATTGTAGATTTCATTTTGTTTATAGATATGAGATGACATCGTTCATGTTTTCTTAATTTGACTTTTGAATAGTTTTTGGGTTCTGATTTAATTTGCCACATAATATTTTTCATGGTTGCCACTTGTGTTTGTGGTGTTCAAAAATATCATCGTGATCATAGCGTTCAGCATTCGTTAGTGGCCAGAACCGTGTAGTTTTGTGATCGTTCTTCCAATACATACCATGTATGTGGTACACGATCCTACCCTCATGACATGAACTTATTCTCTTCTCTTATGTAGGCTATGACAAAAAATAAGGGAAAACCCTCTGCACATGGTCAAGGCCAATGATGCAGCGGATGGTTACGTCGTCTGCGTCTGGCTCGTTGGGATCAGCCAACCCAGGATCCGGCTCTGGCTTCTGGTCCCGCCTCTAGTTTTCAGCGCAATCACACCCTTCACGCCGCCGCTCTGCATCCGCCCACCACCGCGACCGTGCGCTGTGCTCATCTGCTGTACGTGTCGCGGTCGGTCGTCCGCGCCCCCCCGCCTGACTCGATGGGAACGGTACTGGCGCCCGCGCTTCCTTCCGCTTCCGGCCTTTCGTACTGCCCGGCGATTTCGTCTTCGACGTCATCGGAGCGGCCATCGGAGCGCCCGCTCCGACGGTGGACGCGATCGTGGTGGGGAACAGAGGCGGCGTGCCATCGAGAGGCGTCGCGGGTATCGGCATTGGATCGACCCATTCCTCGTCGTCCAGGTCTCTGTCGCCCGTGGACGTGGTACGTGAGAAGCTGACGGCATGCACTTCTCGTTGCGGCGTTGTCGTTGTTTCTCCCGTGCGGGAATCCGTTGGGCCAGGTATCATGGGTCCGACGGGATCGTCTTCCGTATCGCCCTCGCTCTGCCCGCTTTTTTATGCTCGCGCGAGGAGAAGCGGTCGTCGATGGTAGCACCCTCACCGGCGTCGAAGAAGCCGCCGTCTGAATCTTCTCCATCCCCTGCTCGTGTACTTCGCCATTGCCATCTCCTGCGCCCGAATCCTTGTCGTCTGGCATGTCGTCTTCCTCCTCAGGCTCTGACATCGATTCGAGATTATCGTCGACGTCCGATCAAGATGGTGGTTCATCAACTATTGAAAAGATGGTCTTGTGATTCTTGAACACCTAACGTCGTAGGTTAGCGCTTTACATTAGCACGTATGAAAGATGGGTATACTTCTGTTACCCTCTGTCAGAGGACGATCCAGTCCGCCTCATTTTTGCACAGGAAGCCGATACGCATGCTCGAGTCAAGCCCGGACAGCGGCATCTTGCGCACCCGGTCCCAGTGGAACGTCCAAAGTTCTGTCGGACTATACGCTGTCACGTAGTGTAGCTGTGAGAAGTCCAAACCCGAGTCGCACTGGGTGGTTCGTAACCGGCATGTTGGACACTGAGAAGCCAAATTGGGTCCATACATTTGTCGGGGGTCGAATCGCCGTCGAGGTAACGCTCGATGTGGCATTGGCCATATTTTGCTGCCGTCAACAGAGCGGCGGCCTTGCCCTTTGGGGAGTCGGAGGACGGCAGTATGTGCCCACTGTTGGCGAGATGACGGAGGGCTAGATTTGTGGAGGAAGCAACGAAAGTATGCTGAAACTAGACGGAGGTGCATGTGGGAATGTCAGAGAGCTGAGTGGTTGAGCGAGATCACTGGTAATAAGAAATGTGATTATTGGAAACCGAGCCGAGCGGGCGCTCTGGACGCATTCTTATTCGGGGTGGAACCAGCTCTACGATGATGGGCGGTTCGTCCGTACCATCATCAGTGGCGCTGAATCTTCAGAAACGTTGGCGTCCTGCGGTGGGAACGGGGCCTCCTTGACGCTGAACAACAACTTACTTCCCCTGCGGATGAGCGAATGTTTGGGATTTTGTGTCGTCAAGGGGGAAGAGGATGGCTCTGAAAATAGCATATTTGAATTTTTGGAAGGACGTACTGGTTGCGCTCCTGCGGCCGCTGGCAGGGTCGATCATGGATCTGGAGCGGTCGCAAGTTTGCTGCGACTTGGCAGTGAGAACTGAGATGACGACGCAGAGGTACCACTCGGGCTTTGCTCTCTAATCGGTATTCCATGCTCGTGTGGATGTGACATTCGGAATTAGTCGCAATTTGACTGTTGTAAGCGGAATCGCCACGGATGGGTCTTCGGGTAGAGCAGACTGACTGCAGGTGAATCAACGAAGTAGTGGAATGACATACAGCAACCGGTAGCCAATACATGCTAATCGACGCTCCGGATATGCAAGCCAGCTGATGAGAAATCATCATGATATATGATTTCCGGTGCCCAGTCAACATAAAACGAGCTTGTATCCACTAAGAAACTTGTGGGAGTTTCCTTGGCACGCCAATGGACATCCTGCAGTATCAAGGACGGTTATTCAACGATGGCAAGAGCTTAGCCAAGCGGAATGTGTTGACTCACTGTCCATGACCATCTCATAATTCTGAACAAGACCAGAGTCTTGATATGTAGCTCTCAGCCTTTTCAGAGAACAGACCCACCCGACCGACCCTGTTTAAGATCTTTAGTCGCCAACGCGCGATGATGGACATCAATTCCACCATTTTCCTAACAATCGTCTTGTTCACGGCGGGCACATGTCGGATCTAGGTGTAAATGTCGAAGTATTCGAAAAAGCGCTCGATGATTCTTGAACAAGTGGACGAGCGCGTCACGCAGCGTCAGTGGTGGAATCTATGCTATGGACGACCCCGTTCACTGAGTCGTCACGAGGATGAACATATAAGAACAAAGGAGAGACACATACAACAACGAGGACAGCGTGGTCAGAACGAATTGCCTTCGTACGTGAGAATGGCTGCTGAAGACTGTCAGAGACGTGGAAAGATTGGCGCTTCCTGAAACAATAGCATCGTCGACGAAGGTGGTGGTTGAGACGTGGAATGAGATTGATACGATACTGATGATCGCGTCGCGTCTTCTAAAATCATAGGGCACAGCTTCGTGTTGAAGAAGGGTTGTAATGGATTCGTCGAATACAATACTGCCGTTGTTTAACACGAAGCTGCGACCGAGTTTCAGATTCTAGAGTCGTGTAGTGAGTAGATGTTCAGTCATTGTTATGACAGTATTGGATCCGTAATCTTGCAACACTGATTCGAACATTGGGACAGATGAGTGTCACTTCTGGTTGGGCACTTCTCACCAGTGAATGGAGTGGCATGAGCCTCATAGTGAGCCAACCGCACGCGTTGCCTAGTCATACTGATAATGCATTCGTGGATTCCAATCCGGTCGAAGGGTAGTACAAAATTGAAAAAAAAAAAAAAAACAGCCAAACAAGAGCCAGAAAGGCCGGGAGAGAATGAGGAAAAATGCAGAATGGCAATCATGTGAGGCGTCGAGCGGAGCCTTGGTCATTTTCAAAACATTTTTTATTTATATCCATTTAGGTACTTATTCACAAAAATGGACAAACTAACCCGTCGCGGCTCTTTCCTGACCTTTACTTGCTACTTGCTCGCTTCTAAAAGTCCATCCAGTCTGAACCTACCCAATGACTTCTTACCTGTACATCCGGGTCATTCGCTTTCTGCGTTATAAAATTGGCCGACACGGGTCCCTTGAATAGGTGCACCGGAAGTCCTGTCTGACATATGCTCCTCTGATAGGCAACTTTCGCTCGCCCTCTACGGTATTCAGGGTAGTCGCGTTGTGATTGTTGTGTGTTGATAGGAGGGTCTCGGGTAGGACGGACTGTCCACGAGCAAGCCAACGAAGTGGTACGATAACAAATGACGAAATGCGGGCCACCTGGACCATGCCGATCGACTGCAGGAACATATACAGCGCCCGAGAGGGCATCAGTAGAACTTTTGTGAAAAGCAAAGATGCTCGTGTACCTGAACTTTGAGGGTAAAAATGCGAATGATGCCGTCGAGACCAATCGGAATGCTAATAAGACGATGACAACGAGTTTGACCCATTTTGAGAAGCCGCGTGGATGAGGTGAGCTGGTCAGTGGATGGAAAGCGGAGCGTGCACCTGCCAAGGAAGCCTGGCTGTCGATGGGCAACAGAGATACCACTAGCAAGCGGCATCTCTGAGGATTTATTGTCCAGGTTCTTTAAAGAGAGGTCAACATAAGTAGGGTCGTTCACGTACTTGATTACGCCAGGCACAACTCTTGGACCAAACCACTGCGAGACATCCTTGTCAAACTCACTTGTGCGTGTATTGAACAATCACAGATTGGTCAGGCCCACCATTTAGCGTTGGCCCGGACATCAGTGGAAGAGGCGCAACCTAGCGCACGTGTGCCAGCAATGGCGACACATCGTCTATGGTTCGCTGCATCGTTTTGGCCTGTGTACCATCTAGACCGCTGTCCCGTCACCCATCGTCGTGCGGTATAAAGGCGGGCAACAACAAGTCCAACCCTCTGCCTGCCCAGAAACGTCACCGCTATGCTCCGCGGCCACGCGAAGGGTATGTGAGAGATAGACATGGGCGTGATGGGCTCAGTCTTCGAAGGAATCAACGTGATATGACGGGGCATGGCATTTCCTGCGTTGGAGCATGCGGGTTAGATGGCATCGAATAACACGATGGCGTAGGTAGTCGTGCTGCAAGGAAATCAGAAGACCATAAGGAAGTATTGATAATGGTTGAAAGGAAATACAAGGGTAACAGGTGAGCAAGAGGTAGCAAATTGGAAGAGAGGAGGGGCGAGGACATGGGTCGCAAGATCGACAGGAGGGCAGGGGAGATGGTGACAGTCAGGGAGTCGCTTAGGGCGATGTTGACAGCAGTACGGGCACATCGACATGGAGACCGAGGCGACATGCGGGGGCAAAAGACAGGAAAAGAGGGGAAAAAAATGGATGCATTTAGGGTGGTACGCACGGGTGAAGGACAATGAGACCGTAACAAACATGCGGTGGTATACAGCCTCCACGAGCCAAGGCCAAGGGACGGCCAATGATGAGCGAATGAGAGAGAAGCGAGGAGTGCGGGGGAGGGAAAGTGGTCGTGTATTGGGTCAAGTTGAGGTCGAGTTGTCCGGAGTGGGCTGAAATTACAAGGCGGGACGGTGAACGAGCTTTGATAAACTTTATATAGTGGTTCGATGGATGAGTACGATGAGTGATGGATATATGGATGGTTGGATGGTCTGCCAAGGAGAGTTGGGTGGACGGAAAGCATTGGCCGTCTTTGGTCATATTGCCCGCACCCCGGACATCATACCAGCGCCACCACACACAGCAGGTCGAATCGTAGAGCACAGTAGCCCTCTTTCAATCCACTCGTGACACCATCTCGCGCTACCCATGACTTCTCCCTTGTACGTCCGGATCATTCCTTTTCTATGTTTTCTGGTTGGCTCATAGAACGATAACCGGTCCCTTGATCATAGCCGTGCTGGAAATTCTGCTTATCCTTCGTCGATTCGAGTCGCTGATGTTGGAGCCACTCCTCACTTTCCCATCACCTGGATGACGCCAATCGTGTGCATTTCTCAATCGCCAACAATACTGCCCACCATTGCACCTCCGAGTTGCCCCCACGGTGTATCATATGTACAAGTTGTACAACCCACCGGAGGTGACTATTTCTCTAGTACTTATCATAGTCATCGCCATTGACCCATGCGGTACAGGCAAGAACTGGCGGAAGGTGACGATTGAAATGCTCCCTGACGACGCTCTCTTGGAGATATTCGATTTCTATCGACTGTATGCCATGTGTCGTTCAAGTCGACGTCGTTGGAAGTGGCACCGTCTTGCGCACGTCTGCCAAAGATGGCGACATATCATATACACGTCCCCACGACGTCTGGGTCTGGAAATTCTCTGCAAGTCCAGCAAACCTATCGAACGTGTCCTGCAAGTGTGGCCAACCTTGCCTGTCGTCGTAAAGTTTAAGGGAAGGTGGTACTCCAAGTCCCTACCTAAAAGCGTTGTTATCGCACTCCGTCAAACGAAACGTGTTTGCAAAATCGACCTCAACGAGCTGACCTCAATACGTCAGTCGATTGCCGACATGATGCAGGTGCCATTTCCAGCACTGGAATCCATTCGAATAGAGTCCAAACGTGCGTCAGTGCCAGAACCACAAGTCATCGATGACTTTCTAGGCGGGTCGGCCCCACGCTTGAAAGACATCCATATGGAAGGTTTCGCCATTCCCTTCCTGGCATTACGACGACTTCTTTTATCCACCCACAATCTCGTCACACTGAATCTGTATGACATCCCAGAATCCTGTTCCTTTCCACCAGATGCTCTTGTCGCCATGTTGTCCAGCTCGGGTCATCTCAAAGAGCTTTTAATTCATTTCCGTCCCCCAGCATCTCGCTTAACCACAAACATGGAACCTCCTCTCGAGCGCTCCACTTTCCCTTCCCTAACCTCGCTTGATTTTTATGGGGCGAGCGAATATCTGGAGGAGTTTGCCGCAAGAGCACACCTGCCAGTTCTTGATTCGCTGACGATAAGGTTTTTCAACCAGGCCATCTTCGAAATTCCGTATTTATATGGGCTCCTTTCTCATCTTGAAGGATTCAAGGGCCTCAGAGATGTAGGCATCACATTCGAGGAGAAGTCTGTCGCTGTTTGGTTCTCCAAGGATAGGTCACGAAGTATAGAGTGGCGTCTCTCAATCAAATGCAGGCAGCTTGACTGGCAACTGTCCTTTATAACCCAAATATTTAGCCAGCTTTCCCCTCTCCTTTCCAGTGCGGGCCAGCTTATACTTAGTAGACAACCTGTATCAGCGTCCACTGGATGGGAGGATGTGGACCCAGCACAGTGGCTCGAATTTTTTCAATCACTGCCTCCTTTCTCGAGCGTTCAAGTTTATTTCCCTAGACTTAAACCGGACATTGTGCATGTCCTAGCCAACGAAGACATGGCCACAGGAGTATTACCCAGCCTGACCCACCTCCACTTGTCTGGATATGGAAAATCCCAATCTTCGATAGATGCGGCTGAGCGGTTCATTGCTACCCGCAAGCCCGCCAATCAGAATATAGTCTTGAGCGGCCGACAAGGAGAGCCCTTTGTTAAGGTTTGATTCATGTGTTTGGTGCTATGTATCAACTCTCATTGCAGATTTCATTTGTTATGAGATGACATCGGTTCATGTTTTCTTTCCTTATTTGACTTTTGAATAGCTTCTGGGTTCTGATTTAACTTGCCTCATAGTATTTTTCATGGTTGTGTTCGTGGTGTTCAACAATATCATCATGGCGTTTGGCATTCGTTAGTGGCCAGAACCGTGTAGTCTTGTGATTGTTCTTGTAATATATACCATGTAACTAGTACTGTGGTATAGGATCCTACCCTCATGACAATAACCTTTCAGAGACACCGCTTGCCAGCTGTATCTCTCTGTCAGACAGTACTATATAATCGAAAAGTTCACTTAAAAAAACAAGGGAAAACCCTCTGCACATGGTCAAGGGATGATGCAATGATGCATTAATGATGTAGTGGATGGTTACAAGTCGTCCGCGTCTGGCTCATTGAGGTCGGCCAACCCGGGATCTGGCTCTGGCTTCTGGTCCCACTTCTAGTTTTCAGCACAATCACACCCTTCACGCCGCCTCTCTGCGTCCGCCCACCATCGTGACCGCGCGCAGTGCTCATCTGCTGTACATGTCGCGGTCGGTCGTCTGTACCCCCCCGCCTGACTCGATGGGAACAGTACTGGCGTCCGCGCTTTCTTCCGCTTGTGGGCTTTCGTACTGCCCGACAATTTCGTCTTCGACATCATCGGAGCGGCCATCGGAGCGCCGGCTCCGACGCTGGACGCGGTCGTGCTGGGGAACCGAGGCGGCGTACCATCGAGAGGTGTCGCGGGTATTGGCATTGGATCGACCCATTCCTCATCGTCCGCGGACGTGGTACGTGAAAAGTTGACGGCATGTGCTTTTCGTTGTGGCGTTGTTGTTGTTACACCAAGTAGGAATCCATTGAGCCAGGTGTCATGGGTCCGACGGGCTCGTCTTTCGTATCGCCCTCGCTCTGCCCGCTTTTTGATGCTGTGCGCGAGGAGACCCGGTCGTCGATGGTAGCACCCTCACCAGCGTCGAAGAAGTCGCCATCCGAATCTTCTTCATCCCCTCGAAAAGATCGTCTTGTGATTCTTGAACAACTAACGTCATAGGTTAGCGCTTTACATTAGCATGTATGCGAGATGGGCATACTTCTGCTACACTCTGTCGGAGGTCGATCCAGTCTGCCTCATTTTACACAGGAAGCCGATAAGCATGGTCGGGTCAAGCACGGACAGCGGCATCTTGCGCACCCGGTCGCAGCGGAATGTCCGAAGTTCTGTCGGACTATACGTTATCACGTAGTAGCTGCGAGAAGTCCAAACCCGAGTGACGGGGCCGAGTCAATGGCCGCGCCTGACAGCTCCGATCCATCCCCATTAGCGCCGGTCGAGTGCCATCGAGCGTGTGTGCCACTTGACGAAGAACTGCTGGTACATAATTGCTTTGATAAGGGAGAAGGCGAGATGTGAAACCATGGACGAGCCCGTACGGCTCGACGCGGGTGACGTTAGCGATCGATGGTGGCCGGGAGATGACGCTGAACCCCGCTCGGGTGTTGTTTGTCGAATCGGCACCCCACGCTCGCATTCGCGTTCTATACGATTCGGGGGTATCCACAACGGGACTGTTGTCCGTGAATGGTGGAGGTCCAGGTAAAAGGAATTGTCTGCCTGCGAGCCTACGAAGTAGTATGATGATGATGGGCGGCCACCAGCTAACCAATCGACTGTGGGAACGTGTATAATGCCTGAAAAAGACATCAGCGTTATGCATGTGAAAAAGTAATGAAGATATTTGCCTTTATTGTGTCATAGTAGATGGGGTTGACACCGTCGATGCCAAGCCAAATCCCAATTAGGACTACGATTCAACGTTCGCCCCATCTTAGGTGTTTACGGGGACGAGGCGAACTAGCTGGTGGGTGGGAGGCCGAGCATACATCTGTCTGGAAGATCTGGCCATCTACGGCAATAGAAATACCGAGCGATGCTTCCGGGAAGTTGTGAACCAGTGTTCTGATGAACAGGTCAGGGTCAAAGGACAGAAACAGGGCATCATTTACGCACTTGATCGCACCAGCAGCAGTGCTGGGTCCGAACAACTAACCGACATCCTTTCCAAGCTCCTTTCCAGCTAGTGCCATACGATGTACGCTGAATGGGCAGAGCGGAGAAGGCGAGTCGAAGAACCACGTCAAAATTTGTACATGTGTTGAATAATCTGCAGTGTACATCGGATGGGGAGGGCGCTGCCAATCTTCGAGGGGCCAGGCCTGTCAGGGACGCAGACGAAGGCCACAAAATTCACGCACCTCGTCCTAGGTGGAGATGGATCAGTGCCATTGCAAGCAAGGACTGAGCCGTCCGCGACATACACCCCCATCCCGCGTCGCTCATCCATCCCTACTCACCACAGGGCCACCACCGTTTCGAAGGAGGACCGGAAGAGATGGGGATCGGAGACCCCACCACTACCGCAGCCTCCATTTCGCTTGCTCACGCTCGAGCACAGTAAAGGATGAATCGCGAATGGGGTGAGGGTGATAGTGGGCAAGGCCAAGGGACGTCATCCACGAGCGAGTGGGGATGCGAGAGAAGAGGAGTGTGTGGACCGTGACGAAGGAAGGGGGAGATTGGTCGCACATGGGCCATACTTTGGGTCAAGTCGGGGTCGGCGTGGGCGAGATTGAAGGTGAACGGTGAACGGGCTCCGAGCGATGGTGGTGCAAGTACTACTGTAGTGGTCTGTATGGATGATCCGCTAATTATGCCCGCACCCCGGCCCGATGATCGGAAAACTACCAGGCATGCCACCACACACTGGCAGCACCACTGCAGCCTGCAGGCTGCCAGCGTTCGCAGGTCGATTCATATAGCACCGTAACCCTCCTTCAATCCACTCGTACACCATCTCACCACCCATGGCTTCTCACTTGTACGTCCGAATCATTCATTTTCTGTGTTTTCTGGTCGGCGCATAGAACGTTAACCGGTCCCATGACAGCCATGCTGGAAATTCTATGTATCCTTCATCGATCCGAGCCGTCGATGTTGGTGCCACCCCTCGCTTTCCCATCACCTGGATGACACCGATCGTAGGAAATTCTCAATCGCCAACAATACAGCCCACCATTGCACTTCCGAGTCACCCTAGCGGATCATACGTATACGTACACTGGCAACCCACCCGAGGTAACTATTTCAATAGTACTTATACAATCATCGCCATTGACCCACGAGGTGCAGGCAAGATTGAAGTGCTCCCTGACGACGCCCTCCTGGAAATATTCAATTTCTGTCGACTGCGTCATAAGGTCGACGGACGTTCACGTGGACGTCCATGGAAGTGGCACCGTCTTGCGCACGTCTGTCGAAGATGGCGACACGTCATATTCACGTCCCCACGACGTCTGGGTCTGCAAATTCTCTGCAAGTCCAGCAAACCTATCAAACGTGTCCTGCATGCCTGGCCAACCTTTCCCGTCGTTGTACAGTTTAAGGGAAGCCCGGAACCCAAGTCCCTACCTAAAAGTGTTGCTATCGCACTCCGTCAAACTGATCGCATTTGCAAAATCGACCTCAACGTGCCGACCCCGATACGTCAGTCGATCGCCGACATGATGCAGGTGCCATTTCCAGCACTCGACCTCATTCAAATAGTGTCCGAAAGTGCGCCAGAACCGCTAGTCATCGATGACTTTCTAGCCGGGTCGGCCCCACGCTTGAAACAAATCCATGTGGCAGGTTTTGCCATTCCCTTCCTGGCATTACGACGGCTTCTTTTATCTACCCACAATCTCGTCACACTGAATCTGTATAACATCCCGGAATCCTGTTCCTCTTCACCAGATGCTCTGGTCACTATCTTGTCTAGCTTGGACCATCTCAAACAGCTTTCCATTACTTTCCGTCCCCCGGCGTCTCGATTAACCACAAACACGGAACCTCCTCTGAAGCGCTCCACTTTCCCATCCCTAAATTCGCTTTATTTTTATGGGGCGAGCGAATATCTGGATGCGTTCGTTGCAAGAGCACACATGCCAGTTCTCGATGAGCTGACGACAAGGCTTTTCAACCAGGCCATCTTTGAAATCCCGCATTTCTATGGGTTCCTTTCTCGCCTTGAAAGATTCAAGGTCCTCAGAAAGGTATGTATAGGATTCAACGAGAAGTCTGTCTCTGTTAGTTTCTACGGGGAGCAGATCACAACACTTCCGTGGCTGCTTTCAACCCCATGCAGGCACCTTGACTGGCAACTGTCCTTTATAACCCAAATATTTAACCAGCTTTCCCCTCTCCTTTCCAGTGTGGACCGGCTTACGCTGAGCAACCCAGGTGTGCCAGTGCACATGAGAAGGCAGGATGTGGATCCAGAACAGTGGCTCGAATTTTTTCAATCACTGCCTCATGTCTCGAACGTTCGAATTTGGTTGCGTGAACGTGTACCGGACATTTTGCATGTCCTAGCCAACGAAGACATGGCCACAGGAGTATTACCCAGCCTGAACGAGCTCCACTTGTCTGGATATCGAGAATCCCAATCTACGATAGCCGCGGCTGAACGGTTCGTTGCTACCCGCAAGCTCACCAATCAGAATATAGTCTTGACCGGTTGACCGGCTGGCCCTTTGTTTATGCCAAGGTTTGATTCATGTGTTTGGTGCTATGTATCAGCTTTCATTGCAGATTTCATTTTGTTTATAGATATGAGATGACATCGTTCATGTTTTCTTTCCTTATCTTCACTTTTGAATAGCTTCTGGGTTCTGATTCAATTCACCTCATAATATTTTTCCTTGTTGTGTTCGTGGTGTTCAATAGTATCATCGTCATCATGGCGTTTGGCATTCGTTAGTGGCCAGAACCGTGTAGTTTTGTGATCGTTCTTCTAATACATACCATGTAATAGTGGTACACGATCCTACCCTCATGACAAAAACCTATTCTCTTCTGTTATATAGGCTATGACAATAACCTTTCAGAGACACCGCTTACCAGCTGTATCTCTGTCAGACAGTACTATACAATCGAAAAGTGCACTTAGAAAAATAAGGGAAAAACCCTCTGCATATGGTCCAGGCCAATGATGCAGTGGATGGTTACAAGTCGTCCGCGTCTGGCTCATTGGGGTCCGCTGATCCCAACCCGGGTTCCAGCTCTCTGCTCTGCATCCGCCCTCATCGTGACCGCCCGCTGTGCTCATCTGCTGTACGTGTCGCGGTCGGTCGTCCGCTCGCCCAGCCTGACTCGATGGGAACCGTACTGGCGCCCGCGCTTTCTTCCGTTGGTGGCCTTTCGTACTGCCTGACGATTTCGTCTTGCACATCATCGGAGCGGCCATCGGAGCGCCGGCTCCGACGCTGGACGCGGTCGGGCTGGGGAACAGCGGCGGCGTGGCATCGAGAGGCATCGCGGGTATCGGCGTTGGATCGACCCATTCCTCGTCGTCCGCGGACGTGGTGCGTGAAAAGCTGACAGCAAGTGCTTTTCGTTGTGGCGTCGAGATTATTTCTCCCAGCGAAGATCCGTCGAGCCAGGTGTCATGGGCCTGACGGGATCGTCTTCTGTATTGCCCTCGCTCTGTCCGCTTTTGATGCCGCGTGCGAGGAAATGCAGTCGTCGATGGTAGCACCCTCACCTGTGTCGAAGAAGTCGTCATCCGAATAGTCTTCATCCTCTTGCTCGCGCACGTTGTCATCGCATGCACCCGACAGCGATGAATCCTTATCGTCACGCATATCGTCTTCCTCCTCAGGCTCCCACATCGATTCGAGACTATCGTCCACGTCCGACCACGACGGTGGTTCATCAACTATTGAAAAGATTGTCTTGTGATACTTGAATAGCTAACGTGGTAGGTTAGCGCTTCAAATTAGCGTGTATGAAAAGTGGACATACTACTGTAGTACTGCTGTTACCATCTATCAGAGACCGATCCAGTCTGCCTCATTTTTGCAGAGGAAGCCAATAGGCATGCTCGGGTCAAGCCCGGACAGCGGCATCTTGCGCATCGGGTCGCAGTGGAACGTCCGAAGTTCTGTTGGGCTATATTATGTAGCTGCGAGGACTCCAAACCCGAGTCACTGGCCGCGCCTGACAAACTCGGATCCAGCCCCATTAGCGCCGGTCGAGTACCATCGAGCATGTGTCCCGCGCGACGAAGAAATGCTGGTTGATAATTGCTTTGATAAGGGAGATGATGACATCGGTGCGCGATGTGAAAATGTGGACGAGCCCGTACGGCTCGACGCAGGTGACGTTGGCGACCGACGGCGACCGGGAGGTGATGCTGAACTCCGCTCGGGTGTTGTTTGTCGAATCGGCACCCCGCGCTCGCGTTCGTGTTCACGTTATGTGGGATTCGGGGGTATCCGCAACGGGACTGTAGCTCTTGAATGATGGGGGTCTAGGTAGAACAGATTATCTGCTTGCGAGCCATCGAAGTAATATGATGATGATGGGCGGACACCAGCTATACCAATCGACTGTGGGAACGTGTATAACGCCTGGAAAAGATATCAGTGGTACACATGTAAAAAGGTAATGAGGAATTCGCCTTTAAAGTAGATGGGGTTGACGCCGTCGATGCCGAGCCGAATCCGACGACGATTGCACTTTCGCCCCATCTTAGATGTTTACGGGGACGAGGCGAACTAGCTGGTGGGTGAGAGGCCGAGTATACATCTGTCTGGAAAATCTGGCCATCGATGGCAATAGAAATACCGGCCGATGTTTCCGGAAAGTTGTGAACCAGTGTGCTGATGAACAGGTTAGGGTCAAAGGACAGAACAGGGCGTCATTTACGCACTTGATCGCACCAGCAGCAGTGCTGGGTCCGAACAACTAACCGACTCTTTTCCAAGCCCCTTTCCAGCTAGTGCCATACGATGTACGCTGAATAGGCAGAGCGGAGAAGGCGAGTCGAAGAACCACGTCAAAATTTGTACGTGTGTTGAATAATCTGCGGTGTACATCGGATGGGGAAGGCGCTGTCAATCTACGAGGGGTCTGGGACGCGGACGACGAAGGCCACAAATTCACGCACCGCGTCCTAGGTGGAGATGTATCAGTGCCATTGCAAGCAAGGACTGACCCGACACCCCCATCCCGCGTCGCTCGTCCATCCGTTCTCACCACAGGGCCACCATCGTTTCGAAGGAGGACCGGAGGAGATGGGGATCGGAGACCCCACCACTACCGCAGCCTCCATTTCGCTTGCTCACGCTCGAGCACAGTAAGGGATGGATCGCGAATGGGGTGATAGTGGGCACGGACAGGTGATCCAGACACGTGACGTGAAATTAGCGTAAAATTCAGGAGGCAGGAGGCAGGAGGCAGGAGGCCGCTGGGTGCTTGAATGATGTACGTGACGAGGAGGGCGCATTGGCGCGGCCGTGGCCGTCGCGGTGGAAGATGCTGAGCTACGGAAAAGGATTGGCCGTCGTCGCCCGCAATCCGGCCCGACGCTCGGAAAGCTCAGCTGGACAGCCACTCGGACAACCAACTGTTGACAGCCATGCTGGGAATTCTGCCCATCATTCATTCTCCTCTTCATTCGTCGACATTGAAGCCTGCTTTCCCAACACCTGGATGGCCCCAATCATGGGAATTCCTCAACCGCCAACGATACAGCGCACTATTGCAGCTCCAAGACGCCCCCACGGCAGGTCATATGTACAGCTTACCCAAGGTAACTATTCTCAATAGTACTTATCATAGTCCTCGCCATTGACTCATGCGGTGCAGGCAAGAACTGGCGGCAGGTGACGATTCAAGTGCTCCCCGACGACGCCCTCCTGGAAATATTCAATTTCTATCGACTGCATCATAGTGTCGACCGTCGTTCACGTGGGCGTCCATGGAAGTGGTACCGTCTTGCGCACGTCTGCCGAAGATGGCGACATGTCATACTCGCGTCCCCACGACGTCTAAACCTGCAAATTCTCTGCAAGTCCAGCAAACCTATTGAACGTGTCCTGCGTGTCTGGCCAAGCTTGCCTGTCGTTGTAGAGTTTAAGGGAAGGCCGAAGTCCAAGTCCCTTCCTAAAAACGTCGTCATCGCACTCCGTCAAACGGATCGCGTATGCAAAATCAACCTCAGCATGCCGAACCAGATAATTCAGCCGATTGCCGACATGATGCGGGACCTTTTGCGGGTGCCATTTCCAGCACTGGAATTCATTCAAATAGAGTCCAAAAATGCCACAGAACCACTAGTCATCGATGACTTTCTAGGCGGGTCGGCCCCACGCTTGAAAGAAATCCATGTGGAAGGTTTTGCCATTCCCTTCCTGGCATTCCGACGGCTCCTTTTATCCACCGACAATCTCGTCACACTGAATCTGTATGACATCCCGGAGTCCTGTTCCCTTCCACCAGATGCTTTTGTCACTATCTTGTCTAGCTTGGACCATCTCAAAGAGCTTTCCATTCGTTTCCGTCCCCCGGCGTCTCGCTCAGCCACAAACATGGAACCTCCTCCCGAGCGCTGCACTTTCCCTTCCCTCGATTTGCTTGATTTATATGGGGCGAGCGAATATCTGGATGCGTTTGTCGCAAGAGCACACATGCCAGTTCTCAATTGGCTGACGACAAGGTTTTTCAACCAGGCCATCTTCGAAATTCCGCACTTCTATGGATTCCTTTCTCGTCTTGAAAGATTCAGGGACCTCAGAGAAGCATACATAGGACTCGACAAGCTGTCTGTCATTGTTGATTTCTCCTATTTCTCCAAGGAGCGGTTCGGAAGGCCTACGTGGCGGCTTTCAATCCCATGCAGGCACCTTGACTGGCAACTGTCCTTTATAACCCAAATATTTAACCAGCTTTCCCCTCTCCTTTCCAGTGCGGAGCGGCTTATGATGACCAACCAAACTACTCCAATGTCCATTAGAAGGGAGGATGTGGATCCAGCACAGTGGCTCGAATTTTTTCAATCACTGCCTCATTTCTCGAAGGTTCTTGTTTATTTGCATGAACTTGTTCCAGACATTGTACATGTCCTAGCCAACGAAGACATGGCCGCAGGAGTATTACCCAGCCTGACCGAGCTCTACTTGTCTCGATATCGAGATTCCCAATCTACGATAGATGCGGTTGAGCGGTTCGTTGCTATTCGCAAGCTCGCCGGTCACAAAATAGTATTGACCGGCTGACGAGGAGAGCCCTTTGTTTATGCCAAGGTCTGATTCATGTGTTTGGTGCTATGTATCAACTCTCATTGCACATTTCATTTTGTTTACAGATATTAGATGACATCGTCTATGTTTTCTTTCCTTATTTTGATTTTGAATAGCTTCTGGGTTCTGTTTTAACCTGCCTCATAATACTTTTCGTGATTGTGTTCGTGGCGTCCAATAATATCGATGTGGTCATGGCGTTCGGCATTCGTTAGTGCCCAGAATCGTGCAGTTTTGTCATTGTTCTTCTAATACATAGTAAGTACTGTGGTGTACGACCCTACCCTCATGACAAGAACCTTTCAGAGACACCACTTGCCAACGGTCAGACAGTACTATACAATCGAAAAGTGTTAAAAAAATCAGGGAAAACCCTCTGCACATGGCCAAGGCCAATGATGCAGGGGATGGTTACATGGTTACAAGTCGTCCACGTCTCGTCTGGTCCCGGTTCTGGTTTTCGGCGCAATCACACCCTTCACACAGCCACCCGGCATCTGACCACCATCATGACCGCGCGCTGTGCTCATCTGCTGTACGTGTCGCGGTCGGTCGTCCGCGCCCCCCGCCTGACTCGATGGGAACGGTACTGGCGCCCGCGGTTCCTTCCGCATCTGGCCTTTCGTACTGCCTGACTATTTCTTCTTGGACATCATCGGAGCGGCCATCGGAGCGCCGACTCCGACGCTGGACGCAGTTGTGCTTGGGAACAGAGGCAGCGTGGCATCGAGAGACGTTGCGGGTATCGGTGTTGAATCGACACATTCCTCGTCGTCCAGGTCTCCGTCGTCCGTGGACGTGGTGCGTGAAAAGCTTACGGCATAACACCCTTCGTTGCGGCGTTGTTGTTGTTTCTCCCGTGGGGGAATCTGTTGGGCCGGGTGTATGGGTCCGGCGGCATCGTCTTCCGTATCTCCCTCGCTCTGCCCGCTTTTTGGTGCTGCGCGCGAGGAGACCTGGTCGTCGGTGGTAGAACCCTCTCCGGCTTCGGAGAAGTCGCCCTCCGAATATCCCCTTTGCTCGTAAACCTCATCATCGCCTGCACCCGACCGGGATGAACCCTTATCGTCTGGCATGTCGTCTTCCTCCTCAGACTCCAATATCGAATCGAGCACGTCCGACCAAGATGGTGGTTCATCAACTATTGAAAAGATCGTCTCGTGATTCTTGAACAACTAATGGTAGGTTAGCGCTTTACGTTAGCACGTATGAAAGATGGGCATACTTCTGTTACCCTCTGTCGGAGGCCGATCCAGTCTACCTCATTTTTGCACAGAAGCCGATACGCATGCTCGGGTCAAGCCCGGACAGTGGCATATTGCACACCTGATCGCAATGGAACTGTCGGACTATATGCTATCACGTAGCGTAGCTGCGCGGGGTCCGAGCCCGAGTCACCGGCCATCCGTCAGAGCTCGTATCCTGCCTCATTGGCACCGGTCGAGTACCATCAAGAATGTGTCCCGCCAGATGAAGAACTCCTGGTCGATAATTATTTTGATGGAGGGTAGAGTAGGGCCAGTACTCGATAGTAAATGTAAATGGGCCCATACTGCTCGATGCAGGCGATGTTGGCGATCAGTGACGACTTGGGCGATGCTAAATCCCGCTGAAGAGTTGTTTTGTCTGATCGGCACCTCACACTTGCCCTCTGTTGTATTTGGAGGTGGCCACAATGGGAATCCAGATAGAGCAAGTCGTGGGCTCGCAAGCCGACGAAATGGTATGATGATGACAGACAGCCACTAGCTATACCAACTGGCTGTGAGAATGGGAACACGAGACGGCGGACGGGGAGGGATCAGGGCGAAAATGGTTAGGAGATCTACAAAAGATAGGCGTGATGATGACAGTCGGTAAGTTGATGGGGGTGTGCATCCCGACGTCATCTCGAGTTTCGATGCCATCTACAATGGTAGATGACATCGAGACTCGAGTCGACGTCGAGACGCGGATAAAAGAGACGAGAAAAAGAAACATACAGAAAGGAATTGTTATTGTGCAGAAGCTGGCTGGCAATTGAGTTTGTGTACAGAGTGGTACAGACGAGTCGTGTCCTGTCTAGCAGTAAAAGAGCAGGACTCGGACGGAACGCTCAGAAACACTGAAATAGGAAGTATTAAGGTGGGGGGAAAGGTGATCATCGGCCGCGATCACAAGGCCCTGAGGCCAGAGGACTGCAGCTGAGCTGAGGGTGCAAACACGCCTGTGTGTGAAAGATTTTTGAATGGAAGGCACGTGATCTGGTAACCAATATGCCTGACCTGAGGACAGTACTACAGTTCCCTTCGGACATTTCCAGCACGTGAGCAGGCGCTTAAGTAATGAGTTCCCAGCCGAGCGGTTGAAATCTAGGAAGGAAAGTGGGTAAATGGCGTCGATTCTGCAATTTTCGGATTTTGGGCGCTTGTTTCAATTTGAGACCTCGTTTTTGTACCTAAGCGCCCATCTAGAAAGGGGCAGGGCGGTGTTAATTTTACAAAATACGCAAATGAGACTCGGCTTGGCAGCTCGGATACCCGGCTACACCGTGACACGCCACGTATGTGCGTGCGCACCTCCAAGTGCGCCCATAGTATAGCACACTCATTTAGTGCCAGTAACTTTCAGAGACCTCAATAGGCCTCAATCCTGGAAGTTTTCTCCATGTTTGCGTCAAAATATTCGATCAGTGCCTCGTGTTAGGCCTCGCACACACCACGCGTTCCGGCAAAATGGTATGTATCCCTTTGCCGGTCTTGTGTTTTGTGTTAACCAAGAATTTAGATCACCCTATTTAGACTGGTGCCGCACTATATCGAGCAGCGTCACTTCCTTTATATGCATTTAGACAACGTATGGCCCGGTAGGTACAGTTGCCCTGCATGTACATAATCTGTGTTAGTGGAGGCCGTCGCAATGAAAACACCCCACTACGTTGTGCGCCTTCCATTGCCCACGCCATCCATTGCCCCCATTCCCCAGCGATATTCAGAAGGATGCCTGTTGCAAACAAGAAGTCAAGGGATGCAAAAAACAGGCGAGAGGAAGGACGCAAACGGGGACGCGCCGTCTTTGTAAAGTGTGCTGAAAAGCCACCAAGCCCAAATGCGTCTGATTATTGCCCATCTACCTCGGACGATAATCAACAGGATTCGGAATCAGATGACAGTGGTGACAACAGAGAGAGAAACGAAGCAGGGACATCTGTGGAGGCATTACAGCGTCTCTATTCGGACTTCCTTCCCCTCCACTTGCGGCTCAGTTTAAATACTCGGGAGAAGCGATGAAAGATAAACAAGAGACCAGCAGTATACACCAAAACCTCGTGGACAACGTTATGGCGAAGGAATGTTGCGCTGAAGAGAGCAGTGCAAGGGTGTGGAACGCTTGATGCATTCATACAGAGGAAGGTGTGTGCGCCGACCTTTGAAAGATCCCCAAAGCGAAGCATGACATTGTCAATAGAAGAGACAGCGAAGCCCCTCACCGCTTGAGGAAGATCCAGTAGCCCAAGATGTGGAGATCCTTTACGCTGGCAAGGCACCGCAAGCACAAGACAACGCCAAGGACTCAGCACAATCACGGAGCGATGGCGCTGTACCTGGCCCAGGCAATACACCCACCAGATCTGTGGTAGATCTTACTACGGCTGAATCAGACGAAGATCTTGCGGGATCGGCAACAGATGTCATAACCCTCCATGTTCCCGATGATGCTATAGATCAATTAACTGCGGATCTCGCCGCGTTCTGTTTCGATCGATTGGAGAGCAGTGTGATATTGGGCAATGAGGATCATGAGCTGGTGGGCGCACACAACCTTGAGGACGAACTGCAGGTGAGATTCAATTCGGAAAGGGTTGATAAGACTCGGATACCCATTCTCGATCCATCCAGATTACGGAGAGCGTGGTGGAGGCACATGCTGCTGATGCGTATGCGATGAGAGACTCGGAGGAGTCCTTGCTCCCGTTGGATGGGCCTGAAATCGAGGACGCACGCAGATTGTTCGCATCGGAAGACTCAGAGATCGTCTCGGATGTGACAACAAACTCGGACATCGCGAATATCATTCAATCTTGTCTCAAGGATGTGAAGATGCTGAAGCAGCACAACCATGTGCGCACAATCAAGATGCTTTCGCTTCTTATCGCTGTATCCGAGTATGCCAAACTACGCACACTCTACAAGTCAATCAAAGCGTGCAAGCGACCATGCCTCAAGGCGAGCATAACCATTGCACATCGGATGGGCCGGGGCATCTATTTCGCTCACCAAATTCGTTACAATGAACTATATCTCCTGAAGTACCGTCACCTCCCCCCACGTAAAGATTACACCCGGAATGGTCAATACTCATTCCTCGACAATGAGGCAATCCTGCACGACGTGCGCATTTATCTCGCAGCTCAGTCCCTTGGC
>QFFA01001622.1:0-35476 GCA_003316565.1 Russula foetens
TTGTGTAACATCGCGAGTCATCATCCAGACTCGCCGGCTGCAGACAATCACACTACCACTTCCCCTACCGTCCCACGTCTCACCTGGCTTGGTGATTCATCACATGCTCCATCCCACCCTACCGCACCAACCCGGCTCCCTCTGACCGTTTCACGAGACTTGGCCACCGAAAATGCGACAGCCGATGCTGACATGTCCATCACCCCTCACATCGCTGACCCAGTTCGTAGCTCCAATGTTGGTGGTAGTTCCACTCTTCAACAAGCGGGGGACGCTGTAACAATGCCCCATCCTTTAGTCCCTGGCTCATTACCCACTCCTATCCTGACTCCGGCCCTTTATAGCGCTAATTCCGTCCTACTTCAACCGTCCGTCGACTCTGCCCCGATGCAAACTGATCACGATCCTCACTCACTGGGGATTCCACCCTCAACAACAATTCTTTTGTCTGTTGCTCCGCAAGTTGCCTCGGTCTCGGATCAATACCCCGATATACGTGATGGAACTACCGATGCACAATATGATAATCAGGATACCCCTCTTCTCATTCTGAGTGAGGATCACCGTCAATCGCCGCCGGGTGGTACTCCCGGCCTCTGATGTTGTCAGAAGACCCTCGCATCGGCAGGACAATAAGGCGGTATGTATCCCATGTTTGTTTCGCCCCGGGATATCGTCTTACAAGTACTCTAAGTTGTCTGCAGTGCTTTCCCTCCCGCGTCAAGACGCAAATGATATGATGAAGCAGGTTTCGAGAACTAGTCACGGATAAGAGGATGTTTCGTTCGGATTGTGAGGGTTGGTTTCCGGGAAGATGTTTTGAAATTGGCGAACTCGGTCCTATTGTAATGATTATAGCAGTGTCTGAAGCGGCGACTGTTCGTTGTGATGGGCATGCCATGGTGATGCCTTGCAAAGGAAATATATATGTATAGTATACATCCCAGGCCAAATGCGAGCGGGTCGACAATGGCAAAATACTCGCCAACCCATGGGCAATTGACCTTTTCAGGCGTACGCGTTCTATTGCTCAACTCTCCTTTTACCACAATTCTGCGCTGTCTGATCACAATTGAAACGGGTTCTGTCGACATGATCCCGTCCTATTGGGGAATGATGTTGCAATCGCACCGACGCACCCCTTCATTAATCTATCATCTTCGATGAGTGTCATCCACTTTGTGAAGGTTATGAGACGCGAGACACTGAACGAGGGTGGACGCAAAGGCATTTCGAGACGAGCGAACATAAGGGTGTTCCAGGTGTTCGGGGCTCAGGACAATCAGGATAAGGCGTGTGCGTGGTCACGCATGTCAATCGCGATGTCGAGATGCCTGTGAACGAGGCAGTAAGGTACTTAAACTTGGGCCGTGTCGTAGAGCGTCGTAGCCACGAGACAGAAAGTGCGAGAAGGATACTATCATGATCTCGGCCAGCAGCGTGGTCGCTTCCGCGCCTCACTGGTTCGACTTCTTGCAAATTGAAATCCGCCACCACTCCCACCCTTTCAGTTGCGATACACGGGGTGGCCCCAAGGGAGAGGTCTACTGTCCGGTTACGAATTCTGATTGTGCATTCTTACAGCCCCGAACACTGCCCAGCTGCTTGCCATTCATATGAGGATGTGTTAAGATACGTCGGGCAATTGGATGCGAGTATGCGAAGCGGTATAATGTCATTTCTTGTCCTCCCCGATGCCGCTCCCTGCAGGTTCCAACCTACTTTCCTCAGTTCAATCTCCGGTCCACTCACCGCCCACAAAGAGTTATCGCTACGTCAGCCACCTCTCCTACTAACCTCGCTAGCATCTCTGTCCCTTCTGCGTCAGATGGAGTTGATATCGGTGAACCCCTCCCATTTGCACCGTGCTTCAATCCCTTCGAGGAGGATTCTAAGCTAGAAGAAGACTCGGGCCTGATGGAGAGCGTCGAGTTTCATCTGGTGATATCAGGGTTAGAGAGGCTCGAGTCGTACACATATTTGGCATGGATTTAAGGACCCATATGTGGGAAGGAAGTGATCAATCAAATGCAGAGAAATAGGCTCCGACGGTCATTTCGGAAGCAAGCTTCGCAACGTTGGTGTGTTGGTGTTGGAACCATGGGATGGAGCCGGAGTAATGGGAGCGAGGGACGGCCCGGACGGTCTGACCTGCCACGTTGTCCCGGATTACCGGTCCGACATGCCCTTGCACAGCCCCGTGATGGTTTGAGGCAGTCGCCTTGCCTGGTGATCAGCCTGAGCAACGTGGTGTGGCGCGTGTACCCTACGTAACAGTTCGTGTCTCCCTTGCGACTACATCCCACTTGACGTGTCCATCAATCAACAGCCCTTCAATATAAGCTTCAATTACTGTATTCTTTGAGTGTCAGGAAACATATCTTCAATGTCCCAATCTCGTCACCAGGATCCAGGGAGCGGGAATGATGTTCGTACGTATCTATAACTCTGACCTGACCTTGCTAGTTTCTAGCTCACGAATCGAAATGATAGATATTGGTGGCTATCCCAACCGGCCTCAATCAACACGGGGTCCGTCACTACCGTCATCCCGCCACGATCTCGAAAGTGGGAATGTGCCTGGTATGTCTTGACTCGTCACTGTCAACTCTGCCCCAACAGCCTGAGTCACCCCTGATAGAAGTCGACAACCGTGATGGCTCATTGCCACTGTATGCCATGTTCGCCAAGATTAACCAGGAAATGGACGATCAACGTGTTGGATCCATTCAACAACACATAGATGGGCTCTTGGTTTTTGTGAGTCCTCGTATTACTTCCCATTAACTTTCATACCTGAATGGAATACTTAGACTGGTTTATTCTCCGCCACGGTCGCTGCATTGCTTGCCGTCACAATCCCAGACCTAAAGCCCAACTCTCAGGATACTTCGGCATTCTACCTTGGGAACATTTATGCACTTTTTGCCAACCCAAATGCATTAAATGGATCGATCCCGTCCACTTTAGCCAAACCACCTTCATTCTCTCCACCGAGATATGTCATCTGGGTAAACTCACTCTGGTTATTGGCCCTGCTCATCAGTCTATCGGGCGCCTTGTTGATGATGCTAACAAAGAGTTTTGTGCTTCGGTCCATCTTGGCTATGCGACGTGAAGAATATTCTCCAGAAATGCGAGCGAGGGTCCGTGCGACGCTTTCCGATGCCGAGAACACTTTCATTTTCAGGGATAGCAACCAACTTCCGTTCTGTCTACACCTCTCCCTCTTCCTCTTTATGGTTGGCCTCCTCATCTATATCTTCAATATCAATCGTGCTACCTTTGCTGCTCTCATTTGGTGGATCGCAATCACCACCTTACTATATGTCCGCTATACCACCATCTCATTTTTCCATTACAGTCTGGTGTACACACCATTTTCTCCATTGGTTTTTCGCCTGTATATTGGCTTTGCATATGCGGTGTCTCAAGTTCATTCCTGGATAAAGCCCCTCCGTCCCCGTTCTGATCCCCCTAGGAACCAATATCGTGACCTGAGCGACCGTTTCAGAAAAGGGTTCATCGAGGTTGAAAGGGAGTGGTTGGAAGAAGCGGCCTTGGAGCTGTCATCAAACATCGATGTCGAGGTCTTCGAGCGTATGTTGGTCATTCTGGACGAAGATCACGCTCTCGAATCGTTCTTTGATGCCATCCCCGGCTTCTGTACCTCAAAACTAGTCCAAAACCGTCTCAATCCTCAGGTTACGACCAAGTTGGAACACTCATTGAATGGATTCTTGGACCGCACGTTTTCATCACATTTGGTCACCGAATCGGCTAGAAACGATCGACTCGTCATCTGCCTGAATGCTGCCTATTCGGCACTCGGACCTAGTGCAGTTTCGGAGATCCTTGGCAACTTTTTCAATGGACGCAGGGATGAAGCGCTGAAATCCGTTGAATTGGGGCATTCTCTGATTAGCTGGGGCCGTAACAGTGACGATTTCTATCCGATTGTACGACGCATCGTTGCCTGCATTACCTCTCGCACGCGGGATCGTAATGACCGCTGGGCGACACTGGTTAAGGAGGTATTTGGAGTTCCGGAAGGGGTTATTCGAGACCACCTCACACACAGGGATAGCGTCCTACTTGCTATCTTGCTTCATGTCGCGCGCAAGACTCTTGACGCCAGTGGTTTGGAACAGGGCGTCCTAGAGTTTCTTTCTCGATTTGACATCCGTAACACTTCTGCGGAGCTGCAACACGACTTCTGCGCTCTGTGGAATCAAATCGTTCAAGAAGCGAGGAATGAGGGAAGTGGAGGCACTCCCACCCAAATTCTTGTCGAGATCCGCCATCTTTTCACGGCTTTACATGAGGGTATTAATGCTGCCCCAAACCAAGTCTCTGCCTCTCTTGATTCCACTGTTCTTAGTCGGCTATCATCTTATCTACCGTGCACCATCCCCGGCCATCACCCAGACTCTGCTACACAAGGTCTCGCTATCACCCCTCCTACCATTCCTTTCCCCCAGGCCAGATATAGATGCCTTTCTGAGCCAGCGACAGGGGTACCTGTTGTGCAACGTTTCCAGTCATCGCCACCCAGGCTCCGCCGCACACAGTCGTGCTGCGACTTTCCTACCATCCCTCCGCCCACCCAGCCTGGTTCTCCACCCAGATCGTCACCTCGCCCCGTTTTAGTGAGCCCGCCGCCTCCGACTGATCCACCAGACGTGGTTACCAAAGATGCGAAGCCAGATTTCACCGACATTTCCGTCATCTCAGGCACTGCGGATCCAATCCACGGTTCCACGTCCGGTTCTCGGCCTACTGTGCAACAAGTACCGGAAACTAGCACGAACCCCCCTTCTGCCGCCCTTGGCTCCTTTCCCACACCTCTCCCAACCCCAGCACTCAGCCACAGCGCAATTTCAGCAATACTACCTTCATCGATAGACCCTGCCACGACACAAACTCATCTCCTCCATCTTCCGCCCGCAGCTCCTACCTTGACCACTGTGCCTCTGTCTGATTCTTGGCTGGCTACCACGCTCTCCGATCAACACACTAACCCTGGAAGAGCCCGTGAACACGACGATATCCAGGATTCCCGCCCTCTCACTCCGAGGACGGGTTACCGTCAACCCCCACCAGGTGGTGCTACCGTCATCTGATATTTCCACTGGCTTTGGCATCGGGGATCAGCTGCAAGGTATGTAGAAAATCGCAGTGTTGCCAGTGATTTCGCTTACGGAAATCTTAACGACTATTAAGTAGAGCTATTTACCATTTTCGCATGAGGGTGAAAATGTGAAAATGATGGGATGGAGTTACTTTCGAGTTGTCACTTATGACGAGCTTTTCGGACTACCTGACCAGATTGATTGTGTTTCTTGGCAATTCTTGCTATGGGTCCGGTTTTACCTCTCGTCTTTCTTTCCTCTCTGTTCATACTAGTATTCCGTGTGGTCGCTGTTGACATTATTGTATACATCTCCTATCTGTGCCAGTGTCTTGTCTCGTTATGTTTTTGGTGATATGATCTCGCCCGTCCTCCATATCGGAATACGCACCACTCATCTAATTATATTCGCATCAACATTCTCTTCCACCTCGCCACCAAAGGTCAAGAGGAATCAAGCAAGTATTTCTAAGTGTGTTGGGAAGTGGAAGTTATATTCAGTCAACTACGCTATGTAATACAGCTCCAATAGGCAGATGCAGCACAAAACTACTATCGTTGGCTCATTGGGTAAGATACGACAAGGAGATAAATGAGAATCGGATAAAGATAAAGACAGAAACATCGAAAAAGGACAGGAGTGAACACAGAACTTGAAGTGAAGGGTAAATGTAAAAAGGGAAAAAACATGGCGTCGTCAGGCTTCGACAGCTCGGAGAATTGAACGCCCGGAGAGGGGAGGGTAAGGATGATCGAAAAGGGGTACTGAGGCTACAACTGAAGAAGGTACTGTTAATAGCCTGCAATAATAATGTCGTATCAGGACCGCTCATGCGACTGGGACAAAGACGCGGTGGGAGCGTGTTGCCAAGAAGCTATACCCCAATTTTAAAGGTCCCCAAATATGTGCGGCGAGGCGGATGGCGGAAGAATGTGGTGTCTGGATTTAGAGAGAAACATGAACAATTTCGAGGTAACAAGGGGGAATGAGAGGAGCGCAACAGCCAGCAATCATCGTCTTGGTCTTGGAAGAGGTGAGTAACAACTCTGCCGACTTGCAGGCGGGACCTGAGAAAAGTTGTTACCTAATCTGGAGCACGTGCCACCAAGTAACCGCCAACGTGACGAACACGTGCTTTCCCCACTAGTACTGTCCGTCAACGTCAACAACCATCCAAGCTCTGTATTCATTCAGTGTCAGAGAAGTATCTTCAATGTCCCAATATGGTCGCCAGGATCTAGAGAGTGGGAATGACGCTAGTATGTATTTACGCATACCTCTGACCTGATCTTGCTGAGTTTCACGAATGTACATGGCAGTTACCGGTGGTCCCAATCAGCCTCAATCGACACGCGATCCGTCACTGTTGTCATCCCAGGAAGGAAGTGATGATCGTGATAGCTCGTGGCTACTCTATGCCATGTATTCTAAGATCGCTCAGGAAGAGGATAACTATGATGCCGAACGCCACCAAAAGGACACAGACGGGATCTTGGTTTTTGTAAGCCCTCATGCTACTTCTCCGTTGCTGTGACCTCAATTAGAGAATATAGACCGGTTTATTCTCCGCCACTGTTGCGACATTGCTTTCGGTCACAATCCCAGACCTCAAGGGCACGGAGTCTAGCCCCCGGGACGCCTCGGCCTTCTACCTTGAGAAAATTTATCTGCTTCTCGCTAATCCAAATGCATCTGTTGGGTCGATCCCATCCACAGCCGCTGGACCACTCGCGTCCTCTGAGCCTCCCCAGGCATACATCGTCTGGGTGAACTCCCTCTGGTTATTGGCCCTGCTAATCAGCTTATCGGGTGCCGCGTTGGCGACGTTAGAACGGGAGTCCGTTTCTCGACACATTTCGATAACTCAAAACAAAGAACATCTTCCAGAAATGCGAGGAAGGATCCGTGCAATGTTGGTCACGAGGCCGTACGCATTCATCGGACTCCGGCGCAGATTAGAACTTCTCCCAATGCTACATCTTTCCCTCTTCCTTTTCTTAGCCGGCGTCCTCATCTATTTTTTCAATACCAACAGTCCTACCTTCGTTGTTTTGTTTTGTTGGGTCCTAGGCTTCGTCATCTTATACGCATTGTTTACGGTGCGGCCTCTTTTCCGGCCTACCGAGCTGTTCTACACCCCATTTTCTCCAATCGTTTTCGACCTGTATGTCAGCTCTCTGAGGGCGATTTCCAAAGCCCTATCCCTGGTAATACCCGGACGCAAAACTTCTGGTGCTGCAAGGAGGCGCTACCATGACCTAAACCTCCCTTATAAGGAAGGGTTCATTGGAGTTAGATCGGAGTCAGCAGAAAAAGAAGCCTCAAAGCCATCCCAGAAAATCGACACCGAGGTCTTGGAGCGGATGTTGCTTGTCCTTGATAACGACCACGCGCTCGAAGGGTTCTTTGGTGCCATACCTGCCTTTTGCGACTCAAGAATGGTCCACAAACCGCTCGATTTGCCGGTGACGATCAGGCTTCAACAGACACTGGATGCATTCTTGGATCGCACTTTTTCATCCCATTTGGTCACTGAATCGATTAGAAATGATCGACTGATCACTTGTCTGGACGCAGCTCATTCGGCACTTGGACCCAGTGGTATTTCAAAGATCCTTGACAAGTTTTTCAATGGGCACAGGGATGAAGCGCTAAAACCTGTTGAAATAGGGCATTCTCTGGTTCGCTGGGGTCATAGTGGCGATGACCTGATTGGACCAAGTATACGAAGGATAGTGGCCTGCATCATCGCTCACCCGCAGGATCGCGATGACCGTTGGGCCAAGCTCGTTAAGGAGGCATTCGACATTCCTAATGTGGTCAATCGAGACTACCTCACAGATGTGGATAGCGTATTACTTGCCATTTTGATCCACGTTACACGCGAAGCACTTCTCGCTGATCATTTTGAATGCCACTTCCTCGAGGGGTTTTCTCAAGTTGACATCCATAACACTTCTGCGGAGCTGCAATACGATTTCTGCGCTCTGTGGAATGAAATCATACAAGAAGCGAGGAATGAGGGAATTGGAAACACTTACACTCAAATTCTCGCTGAGATTCACCATCTTTTCACGGCTTTACATCAAGGTACCGATTCTGCCCCGATTCGATTCCCCGCTCCCATCAGCGATGATGATGGCGTATTAGCATGGCCCTGGTCATATCGATTGTGTAATATCGCGAGTCATCGTCCAAACTCGTCTGCAGACAATCCAGCTACCACTTCCACTACTGTTCCGTCTCCCACCCACCTTGGTGGTGATTCACAAAATGCTCCACTCAACCCTTCTTTACCAACCCGGCTCCCTCTGACCGCTTCGCGAGACTTGGCCACCGAAAATGCGACAGTGGGCAACGCCCACATCTCTGTCACCTCCGGCATCGCCGACCTGGCTCATGGGCCTGGTTATCCACCCAAATCTTCACCGACCCCTGTTTTGGTGAGCCCGCTGCCTCTGACTGATTCACCAGTCGCGGTCACCGAAGATGTGATGCCAGATTCTGCCGTCGTCTCTGTCATCACGGGCACTCCTGACCCAATCCATGGTTCTACTTCCGGTTCTGGCCCCACTGTGCAACAAGTAGAGGAAACTAGCATAAACCCCCCTTCTGTCGCCCTTGGCCCCTTGCCCACACCTCTCCCAACTCCAGCACTCAGCCACAGCACAATTTCAGCCATGCTACCCTCATCTATAGACCCTGCCACGACACAAACTCATTTTCTCCATCACCCACCTGGAGCTCCGACCTTGACCACCATGCCTTTGTCTTCTTCTCAGCAGGTTACGACAGTCTCCGATCAACGCCCTAGCCCTGGAAGAGCCCGTGGACAAGACAATATCCAGAATTCCCGCCCTCCCACTCCGAGGACGGATTACCATCAACCCCCACCAGGCGGTGATGCCATCCTCTGATATTGCCACTGGGATTTGGCGTCTGGAGCATCAGCTGCAAGGTATGTAGAAAGTCGCAGTGTTTCCAGTGATTTCGCCTATGGAAACCTTACCGACTATCAAGTAGAGCTATTTGCTATTTTCACCCTCTTGTGAAAACGCGAAAATGATGGGGTCGAGTTGCTTTCGAGTAGTCAGTTATGACGAGCATTTCGGAATGCTTGACCAGAATGACTCTAGTTCTTGCTATGGGACCGGTTTTACCTCTTGTCTTTCTTCTCTGTTCATATTCCATGTGGATCGGTGTGGTCGCTGTTGTATACATCACCTATCTGTGCCAGTTTCTTGTCTCGTTATGTTTTTGACAATATGATCTCACCCGTGAAACACCTCGTAATACACACCACCTATCCAATTATATTCGCATGAACATTCTCTTCAACCTCACCAAAAGTCAAAGGAACCAAGCGAGTATTTCTGAGCGCATGAATCGCAAGGGACCGTTTCATAGTGTATGTATGGAGCCGAAGCTTGCGGATGTTTGTACAGTAGTCAGGTCTTGATCAAGCTTAATCAATAGCATAAACTTCGCAGAGCGAAGCATTTACGATGTAAACTCGAATCGGGGGTGACGGTCTCCGAGCCGTTTCCGCTCCTCGGGGGAGTCCCACTCTCCATGACCAAGGCCCTTCCCGTGGATCTGGAGATAATTCTCCACCTTCTTGCGCTTTTTCGCATTTGCAGCGCGGAAGTAGACAATAATGCCAGCGCATGAAGCAGCCATGCCAAGTGAGACAGCCAGGTTGATGAAGGACGCCTTGTGGAACCGCGGGGGGTCGAGGAAGAACCAGGGGGATACGATCCCACCTATGGTAGCCGCCGCTATGCCGACAGCAACCGCAGTCGCGCGGCGGTAATGCGGTTGAACGTTGTTCGAAAGCCACGTGACGAGGCAGGGAGCGCTGCCATAACTGCCGATGATCTCTAAATATAGCGCGGCGTAGTTTATATGTTTGTTTTTTGATCCTGGATATGTGAATAAATGGTCGTCGCTTCAGAGATACAAAACGGAAGACTGAAAGGCACAGCGCACCGAGGAACATGGAGTAACCTATCGCGGCTAAAAGCGGACAGACTATGGCTATCACCCCACGGTTCTTGTACTTATCGCAGAAATAGGCGCAAAAGATGCTGAAAACGAAGGAGCAAGCGAACGGAGGTACCTGACAGTAATGACGGTCTAGATCCCATGTGGCCTCTTTGCGGAGTAATGAACGTACCGTTAGCAGCTGTGTGCGGGTGGTGGAATGTCCAAGTCCAGAAACGATGGTTGGTGTACTACGGCATAAACTTGAAGGTCAGCACACGCCCAATTTGGAAGGAAATCGAGAGTCAATACAAGTTAGCAAGGCCATAAACCTGTCAAATATACTATACATATTCATGATCACTTGCGCGAGATGACGCAAAGCTAACTCACCATTAAGCCGGCGAAGAACAAGGCAACCGAGAGCATGAGAACGTGGGGAGCATCTGTGAATACGCTGGTGACTTCACTCCAACTGAACTCCTCCTTATATTTGCCATCGGTGTCGGCGTCACCACTCCAATCATCGACAAGGTCTCGGCAATATGCCTCGCGCTCCTCTTTGGTGAGAAGTTTGATAGTTCCAGGTGAAGTGGGGACGAAATACCAAGCAAAAAGACCAAGGGCGATGGTGGCGACTCCCTCCTGAATGAGGGTGTCAATGATATGTAAGATGTGATGAATGAAAAGGACACAAACGATAATAAAGATCCACTGCCAGCCCGCCATTCCATGCTTGCCATCAAGATGTTGAATGGCGGCGGCCAGAAAGCCAGAGAACGCGCCAGCAAGAGAGGCGATGCTGGACATCATGGCATAGCGGAGCTGCAGGGAATGACGTTTATAAAAGCTGGAGAGGAGGAGGACGACACCAGGTGCGAAGCCACCTGAGAAAGCACGGTATCAGTATTCTGGAAGAACCACGCCAATGGATAATACCCTCAAGGGCACCGAGGAATAACCGGCACGCTAGAAGGCCGTGATAGGAATGTACGGCACCTAGTCTGCGTGCTGAGTGCTAAGATGGAATGTAACAGTGGAAAATGGCTACCCTGGCATGTACAGGCTACTCCCCAGAGGACCACCATAACGGGGAGGGTCACATTGGGACCGATGCGCTTCATGAGTAAGTTCATGGGAAGTTCCATAAAGATGTACGGAACACTTTTTGATTAATCAGTCAAGATATATCAAGAAACGTGGAGATTCCTACTAAGTAACAGACAAAGCAGTCGAGAACTGACTTGACGTCATGTTGAGGGTTTTCATGAGTCCGGCTACTCGGGCATTACCGATATTCCTTTTGAGCCTTGTCAGAAAAAAAGATGGACCCCTTAGAGACACGTACGATCTATCCTGTAAGCGTTTTGGTCATCGATGAAGCTTCCAGAGGTGCAGCAGCGTGCACTCACCAAGAATGAAAAGAGATCTATACGGAAGACGAACAATTAGCGGTAGGACTCAGTCGGAGGTGTGACGAGTGGCCGAAAGGACGCACAGAACAAGCCAACGATGGGAATGAGGTAGAAATCTATCTTGAGAGTCGCCCTCCGGAGGACGTTCGGGTCAGCAGCCTGGTTCTGCTCGCGGTCATCTCCACGTGGTCTGTTGACGATGTCAGAGGTATTCTCCTTTTCAAAGGAAGGAGAGATTGAGGTAGCCATGAGAAATGACGTGGGGGATGAGTCGAGCGGAAACGTTATCTTAATGCACCGGCACCCAACCAACTTTAATACCATTCACCCTTGGCCAACGAGCCTCATGCCGTGGATGAGAGACGACGAAGGAAGCAGAGCGGGAATCGAAACCCCGATACGACACGATAGTCGTTGCCAAAGTGGTCATCCAAGCCATACTTGTAGCCAGGGGTCAACGTTATTCCATTGCTGCTGGCAGCTGCAGTTCTGGCGTTTCATATGGGATGGGATTTAAGTTAGAGTCTCGGCGATAATTTCCCGACCAGGTAGTGATCACGTTGGCCCCAACTGGATTCTAATATCAGAAACATGAAATCATAATATGTAGGAAATTTGTCTTCACTCTGAAGCCAACACAAAGTCACGTCTGTGACACCAAGAACTCGATTCTCGGCCGCCCCTACGTGCCGTGAATACTTGGACGTCTCGGGTGGTACGCACTCTGTCCTCGACGGCCCCTTGACAACAGACAACGTAGGCCTCTGATACATGACCTCGACGATGATCGCCTTCTTAGGATGAAAGGAATGGATAGCCCCATCTGAGGATAGGTGTTCAGAGATGTCGTCTAGACCAGTTCTAGACCAGGACTTTTTTTCGACCTCATAGGTGAGCAATAGCGATAGTTGTCCCTTACCTCCCCTTGACTTTGGTTCTGCAAAAAAAACATGCCAGCGAGACTTGAATTTGGGTTGCTTTCTGACGATTGGATGACGCTCAGATGAGAAGCCCGAGGGTTCGGAGTATTCGAGTGATGTATGGCCTTCGCAGTTCTGCTTTTCCTGTTCCGCATGCTCTCACGTTCGGGGAGGTATACCATAACCAACGAAGCATTATCATGCAGCCTAATTTGCTAGCGGAGATGTTAAATCTATTTGCGTCCTGATCAAGGAGTCTCTCACCAGTGGTGATACTGCACTGTAATATGATGACGGACGTCTTCTGGTCTCAGCCACGATGTCTTGGTGGTGAGGGCGCGGGGCGTGGAAACGCGGGAACACTGAAAACACTGCGCCGGCGGCGCCCGGATGTTGTCGCCCACTCTTTAGTGGGCTCCAGTCGTCAACGTGACGAATAAGTGTGTGCTTTCTTTGCGGCTATCTAGGTTCTACAATTTCGACTTGAATCGACCATCAAGAACCCTTCAATTTCTATACTCGCCTTTTATTAACCCACATCTCTCTAATGTCTCCAGCTAAATTACCAAGACTTTGTGAGAGGGAATGTCACTGGTATGTGTTAACCCGTTATTCTGACTCGTCCTTGCTAAGTTCACGATTGTGTATGACAGGTAGTCATCCGGACCTACCTCAACGAATACGAATTCCGCCACCACAGCCGTCTCAGGGAGAAATGAACCATGGCGATGGTTCATGGCCGCTCTATGCCATGTATTTCAATATTGCTCAGGAAGAGGACAGCAAAGTCGATCAACACAACCAACACGCTGCAGATGATTTTAATTTTTGTGAGTCCTCATATTACTTTTACTGTTGCTACATGGCTCACTGGAAGACATAGTCTGGTTTACTCCCCGCCACTGTCGCCGCATTGTTTGCGAGCCCAACTCACAGGATACGTCGGCATCCTACCTGGAGAACATTTACGAGCTTTTTGCCAATCCAAAACCATCGATCCCGTTTACATTGGCCAAACCTTCTGCGTTCTCTCCGTCGGGATATGCCATCTGGGTGAACTCACTCTGGTTATTGGCCCTGCTCATCGGTCTCTTATGCGCCACGCTGGCGACGTTAGAGCAGCGTTGCGTGCTCAGATATATCGCGGTTACGAGAAAGAAAGAATATTCCCGAGAAAAGCGAGCAAGAATCCGTGCCGCGTTTGTCAAGAACGAGGAAGCGTCGGCACATTTCCGGGACAGCAGTGTGCTTCCCTTCTGCCAACAGTTTTCCCTCTTCCTCTTCATGACCGGCCTCCTCATGTAGTTCTTCAATACCAATCGTGCTACGTTCGGCGCTCTGGTTTGGATCGCAAGCGTCACCGTGCTATACATAACCCTTACAGTGGTGCCTATCTTCATCCCCGATGAGCTGTTCTACACTCAATGTCTTCGTGGGTATACATCGGCTTGTCATACGTATTATATCAAGTATGCTCCTGGATAAAATCCCCCTATGGCCTTTCCGACTATACAAGGAAGAATTATCGTGGCCTAAGCGACGTTACGGTGGAGGGTTTCATTGAAGGTAAGAGGAAGTGGGCCGAAGAAATAGCCTCGAAGCCGTCTTGTGAAATCGACACCGAGGTCGTAGAGCGGATGCTGATGAAGATCACGAATTGGAAAGGCTATTGGACGCCATCCCCAGCTTCTGCGACTCGAAACTCGTCCTCAGGTTACGGCAAACTGATCGACTGATCACCTGTCTGGATGTGGCCCATTCGGCACTGGTCCCCCGTGGAGTTTCGCAGATCCTTGACAACTTATTCGATGGGCACAGGAATGAAGCGACGTTACTACGCGCGAAGCAGTTCGCACCGGTCGGTCTGAACGAGAAGTCCTGAAATCCCTTTCCCAATTTGACGTACACAACACCATATTGCGGAGCTGCGACACGACTTCTGCGCTCTGTGGAATCAAGTCAAGTCATTCAAGGAGCTAGGAATGATGGCACACGTATGCAAATTCTGAATGCGATTCGCCGTCCTTTCGCCGCTTTGCATCAAAGGCAATGATATTTCCCGGATCGGATTCTTCACCTCCCTCAAATCCATCGATGATGTCGACAACATCTTGGGTCTGCCATCGTCCTATCCACCGTGCAACGCTCTCGGTCATTACCCCAGACTCCGCCACACATGGTCCTGCGACCGTTGTCCCAGCTATGCCCTCTCTTACCCAGCCTCGTGACTTGCCCAAAGCTGAGCCTCACCCTGCCTCAACGAGCCACCCCAGTCTCGCTGTTTCACCAGCCGCGGCCATCGAAGATGTGACGCCGGAACCCCAAAATCCCCATCATCCCGTCCAATGCCAACCTGATCCATGGTTCTGGTGATGACCCTGCTCCGCAACCAGCCAAAGAAAATCGAACGATCCTCGATCCCCCATTCTGTTGGCATTGTCCCTTTACCGACACCTATCCCGACCCCGGCCTTCAATCGCGACGCAATTCCGGTCGTGATTCCGCCGTCCATAGATCCCTCTGTGACGGCACCAATTGATTATGTCCCTCACACACTCGGACCACCATCTTCGACCACCATCATCATCCCTCTGTCCGTTGCTCCGCATATCACCACGGTTTCGGGTCAATACCCTATTGTACATGATACCACTGTCGATACACAAGACGATATCCAGGCACCCCACCCTTCCACTTCGAGGAAAGATTAACATCAACCTCCGCCAAGCGGTGCTACGGGCCTTTTGATATTGCTGCAAGGTCCTGGCGTTGGCTGGACCAGCAGCACAGTATATATGCTGTGTTGATTTCACCTCCAGAGATGTTGTAGAGCAGAGTGGATCAAGGGAACTGCAATTGAGAGTAGGCGATGACTCGATGACACCCAGATCAGAGACATTAATTTAGTAGCTGGAGGTTGTGGCGCGCTCACCACGTTTCAATCATTCTTTGATTCGTAGACCCTCTTCAACCACAGTACGTACTGGTTTGTGCCCTGGTTTTCTGCATCCGACGCACACGCGCCGTCCCGAGGTCCTCAACACCGCAATAACGCGTTCCGGGACACCGTGACTGCCCGAACACAATTGGCCAACACTCAGCACCAGTCAACGTTAATGCTTTCTACAATGCGTCTTGCTGTGTAATTCCAGAGAAGACCGAAATTCCTACAGTAGATGACGTGGGTATTTGAGCGCAGAAGACGGGATGCTCGCACCAGCTGTGCAACGTCGATCACCGGAGCCTACGAAATTCCTAATGGCCTCGGGCGTCGCGGGAGCGCGGGAAAGACCATGTGACCCACGGCAGTTTGCTAAAAAACCGATTGTTTACCTTTACCAAGCAAAGGCACCGCCGTCTGAACCAGGCACAGATACGGCGTGCATGCAAAGCCCTAGAAGCAGTGCAAAATGTTCAGGACTTTCTCTCCCTTTTTTACTCTCTATTACTTTGGGTAGAGTGTGCAAACCGCATCAGAAAAAATATTTATTTCTCGTCCCCCACTTAGTATGGCTTATCGGTCTGATAAGCCTATAATAAGCAGTCATTAAGGGTTAATTTTCCTGCGCCAACGACGAAACGGGAGCAATTAAGCCCCTGTTCTCTCCCTCCTATGCTGTCATATTGAAGGTGACAGCGGTTCAACCGACAACGTAGAGAAAACACAGGAAGGGAAAAAGAGACTAAGGAAAGAGGTTATGAGACAAGGAGAGTGACGTCGCCAGGTACTTTGTAGTGACCGTTCATGCGTGGTGCCTTACAATAACTTCGCATTTCCCCTAGGAGCTATCTGGCAATTTGAATACCAATGGGCTCACACATCAGAGTATATTCACCCTCTAGCCCGAACAGACAAGCCCGCAGTGGGCTGTATTCAAGTTGTTTCACCGTAATAGGCCGTGACGGAAGCAGTGCCGAGACACTTTCTCAATGTATCCTACAGTAAGTAGTACGTACAAGCGGGCACCGCCTTGTAACAGGATTTCTGGACCCCTTGCGCCTCGCCCGATGCTTGCGTACTCTCATGGTGTCCTTTCCGTTCACCGTTCATCCTAAATTGAAATGCGCTCAGTCCGGTCGCCTTGGGATATAAAGGCCATGCGTGCGGCCTTTCATGGCTCATCAAACAGTCCTTCCTTTCATTTCCTCTCAGCTATCGTCTCCTTTCCTCGACACGCCAACTACACATTTACGATATACTAGTGATGTTCTCTAAACTCTTCGCGCTCTCCACCTTGCTCGGCCTTCTGGTCGCTATGCCTGCTATGTCTGCGAAAGCCACCGAGATCGAAGTAGTGGCGGGTGGTCCCGATGGACTTATCCAGTACAACCCTTCCTTCGTGGTAGGTGTCCCATACGATCTCCTGTCGTGAGCTTCTGGACAAGCCATTTTCACTAGACGGCGGATCCCGGCACTATCATCAAGTTCGTCTTCAAACAGAAGAACCACACGGTGACACAGTCCACGCTCGAGACCCCTTGTTCGCCCCTTGCTGGCGGATTCAACACTGGCTTGTAAGTCTCTCATTCGTCGTTGCGTCCAGTTCGAGTTTTGATACGTGCTGTCAGTATGCCAGTGGCAGAAAACAAGGAGCCCTTCCCGACGGCGCTATTCACTGTGCAAGACACGAACCCGGTGTGGTTCTACTGTCAGCAGACTGGGCATTGCCAAAAGGGCATGGTTTTCGCCATCAACCCTGGAGAGAGTGGCAAGCTGGTTGAATTCCAGGAGAACGCCAGGAAAACTCCCTTGACCCCACCTTCCCCTGTGACCACTTCCGAGCCGTCCCATTGGACCTCAGGCTCCCGCGCTCCCCGCGCTGTACGTTTCGGTCGTGAGGGGCGTAAACTCTGACTCGGAGTCATTCTCTTCCATTTACGATCATAACGGACTAATTTATTTATCGGACTCATAACTTTACGATGGACTTTCGACATTCATTTACACGACCTGATAATGCATATTTTTGGACTTTTATACCGTGTTTTAGAATAATTTTACACGTACTTCGCACAGGAACACTTATACATGGCTGTGCTTAATCGGATCATTCGCGCTGTCTGCTTCCCTGATCTCTTGGACATTCCCCATCTTCTTATATGTCAACAAGTAGCATCTTGTATCAAAGCAGACTCAGAATTATCATCTCTACGCTTCTCATCGTATCGAATAATCACCTAGTAATTCAACCGTTGCACCCCTCCACGCTTCACAGCGCTTTCGCTAACGCGCCTGTGATCCACCTACCCCTCTGGACCCACAGAGCTGACACTTGGGGTAATTACATCGTTATGTGCGGTACTTCTCTCCCAAAGCTGGTGTGTCAAAGCATGATACAGACAGATTATTGTTCGATACGGTCCGCTGTACCTGCTAGGTCTGTTGGTATGGGTTACACATATATGGGTATGGATACACGTTTCCCCATCTGATATCTGGGCTCATGACAGCAGGTTTACTCCAGTTGGAGATTGCGTGAGGTTATAAGCACTGTATAGAACAGACCGGAGTCGCCCACAAGTCAGTTCGAAAGGGATAGAGGGAAAGGAGACAAACTCGTAAGGCTTGAGCGACGGCTTAAAGTGAGAGAATGCGGGTAACTTGCGATATGATAACGAATGACTCTCCTCACGGGAGCGAGATGTTGACGGCCTGCAAGGGTAAATCGAACAAGGCGATAGGGAAACATGCATACACGCGAGATCAGAGGCTCGGTTTGTCGTCCGCCTGTCGAGCGAGAGTCGAAGAGAGAAGAGAGAAGAGAGCAAAAAAGGACTGCAATAGCCTTAGACCGGTGAGACGAGCGGCGGCGTGGCGGCTCAGTTTGTCGTCAGGCGGTCGGGCGAAAGATCACGCAAGCAAAAAGAAGGGTCAAAAACGGGGGAGCAGATACGCCTTGACAAAGCCAGGTTTTCAAACTAAAAAACAAGATAAACAAGAACAAGTGAAATCTAAGAGCGAGACGATTAGAGAGAAGAAACTGGGAGAACTTGGTGCGAAGGCGGGCTTGCCGGCGACAGACCTGAGGCGACGATGGCAAGGGGATAAGGCACCCGAGATAAGGAGAGGTTTACTAAAATCGTAGTCAAGTACACGCTAGTGGATGCGTAAACGACTAGGGCAAAGGAGGCGCGGTGTCCGAAGTGAGACACGATCTACCGAATCGTAGTCAAGTGCGCGACGATGGGCGCGTACATGACGAAGGTATATGATGTGTGGTGTCTGAAATGATAAAGGGAGCGAAGTAAAATAGGGAGTGGGAGGCCTAAGTCAAAAGGAGATAAGGGAAACTTACGAACCAAAGGAGTTATTACAGTAGAAGTCCTTTCCAACATGGAGTCTAGGCCGATGCCCAACTTGAACTTGCGAGGGGGTGCGCGCGACGTGTGCTATGGGGAACGACGGGCTTGGGTAATCTGCGTGGTGTGACGAGACGAGCTTTGGAGTTGAGGCGTGTAGGACGGAGAGGGTGAGAGGTACTGAATGGCGACTTTCAAGACCAGAGTACGGCGAAGGATACTAGTACTAGTACTGTACGTTCTTGACCCACGTTACGCGCGAAGCTCTTCGCATCGGTCATTCGGAACGAGAAGCCATGGAATCACTTCCTTAATTTGACATAACACCAAGACTGTTACCGAACCGCAACACGACTTCTTCAGACTATGGAATGAAAACGTTCAAGAAAGAAAGAAGGAAAGAAGGGGCGGCATAGCCATGCCCAGCTACCCAAATACGCGCCGGGATTCGCCGCTCTTTTTGCCGCTTTACGTGTCACCCCATCCCCCGATTCTCCATCTCAGGCTGTCTTGGGTTGGCCATCGTCTTATCCATCATGCAACTCCCCCAGTCATTTTTACTTAGACTCTGTCGTGCGTTGTCTTGTTATCGCTTCCCCAATCATTCCGCATCCCACACCACTTAATGATTCACTCAAAGCTTCGCCTCACCCCGCTCTATTGAGCCAGTCCCTTCCTCTTCCCCAGACGTGGCCTCCAAGGATGAGGATGCGACATCAGGCATCTCGGACATCTCAAGCACTTCACTCCCAATCCTTGGCCTAAGACTCAAAGCACTCGGGCGATCGGCAACCCTCCTTAGTATGGACATGTACTAAAAAAGCAAAATACCTGCGTTTATCATAGTAACGACGTATTGAAACGGATCGAGTCGGAGTAGAAGCAATTGAGAGTCCCGGCCGCGTGATAGCTTGCAACGTTCACTACCACTTTGATGCCCTTCCTCCGACAGCTTCGTGACTCCTTACCCTCACTCAGCCCATAACTTTCGTCAGTCTCACATCTCAGCCCACATACTGATTGAGTTGCGACCTGCAGTCATGCATCAACCCTACCTAACGAATTCACTCTAACGATTTGCTGACATGAGACTACGGAAATTCAAGGATTTCGATCTAGTCCAGATCAAAATCCCCGTATTTCAGTGGGCACTCCACCCTTTTCCCTCTTTGTTCTTACACCGCAAGTACTATCGTCGTACCAGCAACTTGTAAGTTTCAATATGCGTCTATACAAGCCCAAGGATCCTCCCAAACCACATCGTAATGCCACCGACTGCCCACTCGGTTCTCCGTCATCGTCGTCATCATCGCCGGGCTCACCGACACCCCACAAGCTGAAGCGTGCAGCTGAGGCCGTCAGCAAGCAGATTTCTGGTCACAACGCTATGGTTGCCCGTTTCAAGGAGATGAAGTTGCCGCGCCCTCAGATGTTCACCACAGTGTCAGCCACACCGCCGCAGACGGTCCATTCTCATACAGCAAAGCAAAGCAAGGCCACAAAGCGATCCTCGAACTCCCAGAGTGTCCCGCCGGTGAGGTCTCCGATCCCCAAGCGTCTGGCATCTCCCGTCAGCCCGACCCAACGCACTGTGCTCTCTGCCGTCAACACGAATTCGCGACTCGGATCCCCCACAAAGCCACCAGGTCTGGGTTTCAAGAGGTCGACTACCCGCGCAACCCCCCTGTCAGCCACGAGCAGGTCCAAGTCGGACCCATCTCAGGCTATGACCCACTCCCCACCACAGAGGGCTGTCTCCCCGTCAACCACTTTTCCTATCACTCCTGCTTCCACCAGAACCACTTTTGCTGACATCGCTGTCGCTTCCGCTTCGAGTGGGGTCGGTATTGATGAGCCTCTCCTGCCAGTGTCATGTTTCCGTACGTTCGAGGACGACTCTGATTCAGAAGACGACCTGTTCGGGACCGTAGAATTGTCATCGGTCGATGGATTCGAGGCTCAAATCGCACAGATATTCACAGAGGGCTTAGGACCTGCGTCTGAGACGGACATTGTGCGACATGGAGACATACCACCTCCGAAGGCCACTCCGGAAGCCAGCGTTGTCTGTGTGCCGGAGCCCATGTCAGCAGCTCTCGGGTGGTGGCAGCCAGCAGCCATCACGACGGTGGGGTGCGGGGCGGCAACAGTTTCCGGGCCACCTAAAGCCCGATCAGATGTGCTCGGAACTACCTCAGCGGACCAGAAGCAAGTTATTTGCGTTCCTCAGAATGTTCCTTCTCAGTTTCTATCTTTGTCCTCTTCCGATTATGAATATGTCGCCTCCCTGGGTCGGGACGCGTTTGTCAGAGTTTCGCTTGGTCGTCACAAACAGAGTCAGCGCAAGTGTGTGATCAAGGTCATTTCAAATGCCATCGTCGAAGAGGAAAGCGCCGTTCGTGCCGCCCTCGAAGAACAGCGCATCATGCGCGAAGCATCTCGCTATCCATTCCTGTTGGGATTGATGGCTTCCTTCCATGGTTCGGAGGGATTCTTCCTGGTCTCTGTGGGTCATTTTGACTTTGCGATCCACAACAACTCGTTGAATGGCTGACTCGGTCTGACTCTAGGATTATTGTCGCTTCACTCTATTCGATGAGCACGTTCGGATGTCCGAGACCCACAAGAAGCTTGCGTTAGCAGAATTGGTAAGCCTTCACTCTCAGAGAAGGGAGTGACTCGTGTACCGATGCAGGTTCTGCAGGCCTGCGCAGTCGATCACCTTCATAGCCTTGGAATCATCCACCGCGACATCAAGTTGGAGAACGTGATGCTAAAGAACGATGGTCACGTGGTTCTAGGCAACTTTGGACTGGCACTCCGTCTTGGCGCTTGGTTATCCCCGAATCATGGCGGACCAGTTCGCGTAGACAAGACCACGACCCTCAAAGCGCGAGGCATCGTTGGCACGCTTCCTTATTTAGCCCCAGAAATGTTACGCGACATGGAGTATTCGTATGGCGTGGATTGGTTTGCGTATGGGGTGTTCCTGCATGTGTTCTGCATGGATAAGGTATGCATCTGTTTCGTCTGGTAACGTGGAGTTCACTGAGTTGAAAACAGTTTCCCTGGCTGGGAAAGTACGAAGATCCAGCAAGCTTTCTGAAGGAGATGATCTCTACGATATCGCTTGGTTCCATCTTCGAGAATGGGGCATTCGGAAAGCTGCTCAACAATGTAAGGAGTCAATCATCGCAGGTCATTCATGCTCACGATTTCCGCAGCTATTATCCGTTGACGAGAACGCCAGAGCAAATTTCTCTGTGATACGAAGAGCGAAATTTTTCACCGATATGTGAGTGCTTTCTCTTTGCTCCACTTCGTATCGCTTACCAGATCGCACGAATCGGCAGCAACTGGGAGAGTGTGATTCCTTTGGATTCACATTGTAAGTCTCATCCCCGGACCTCCGTTAACGGAAGCAATAGTGCTGATCGAAATTTCAAGCACCCTCTGTTTCTCCCTGGTCCACGAACTATGAAATTCCACACTTTATAGGAAATTCTCCTCAACACCATGTCGACTCAGATCCATATCCAGGATTCACGTGGCTGAATCCTTCGCTGATCGTCGAGCCCTCGAAGTCTACCCTTGACATCGGCGATGTTGATTGCTCACTCGAATCCAGCATCGTCGAACCAAATACCCCTTCTCGCTTTGATGCCCCATGCATCGTACAGTCTTCTGTCCCATGTGGGAGCTTGCAGTTTATTGATTCCTTCTCTCTATCACATTTATATCGACATTCAACTTTCGATTTCGACCAAGGCCTGACCGACGATGTCCTACGGCGCACCGTTCTTCCACTTGTTGAAGATCGCGTTTCTGCCTCTCCTGCGGAGTGTACCGCAGCATTCGAGGACTCCAATATCTGCCTCGGTCGGGGAACGGCGGCGATGCCAACCTATGACTCGGATGACGACGAAGTGCTGGTGCGAATGTCAATCAAGTCTCTTGATTTCGGAGAAGATCCAGTTTTCGATCTACCCCCAGGGTGGAAGGAAGCGTTTGTTTCTCCGGCTGAAGCCACGATATCGCCTTCATCGCAGGCAGAAAGCACGAAGAATAATACTTCTGTGCTTCCTAAGCTCAAGTCGCTATGGAAGCGGGCCACGAGCAAGTTTGTCTCGCGGTAGGTGTGGCACGTTTACCCCCCGCATTCCGCGTGAGCATCTGTTCTTGTCAGCCGAATTTCTTTCGCCGATCTATTATTGGCTTTTACGATATTTCAACACGTCTATTTCTTCTACTGTTTCCTGTTTCCTCCTATTTCTTTCCAGTAGGTGGATTGTATGTTTGTTCCCTTTTTTGAATTTTGTCCTGTCCCATCCACTTCACGCTCTATCCGAATCCCTGCCTTCTGCATATGTTTCTCTACTATTTTTCTCTATATAATTGTTTGCGATACCCACCGCTTCGTCTTTTCTGTATGGCCGTTGGACTTTTTTCCATTTCAATTCCCGCATCTTCCCACAGCGTGTTATGTATCTACTAGGAATGCTATTTTTCCAAACCAGAGTCTAAGATCGTCGATATTTGTGACAGAGACGTCATTCATGTGCCGCATGAATGACGTCGTGTTTAAAACTATTCGCACCAACTCCACGAAAAGTCTCTTTAATTCGTATGATGAGATTGGAGGCGATGGTAGAAACTCGTGGAGTCGTGGCTTCAACACAAGCTGCGACTTCTCCCATTTCGTTTTTACCGTCGGTTCTTGGTGACGTCGAATTTACGTCGTTCTCCTGACCCTCATCATCCGGTTTGGATACCGCCCTCCGAGTCCCTCACCAGGTTAGCAGGTGGCACATGCCACCTTGCAGGCATCCTGATAGATTGCAACGTTGTCGGTTGTCGAAGTAGAGGCGGATCGATACGATATGAACGGATCAATATTGATAATGGTCATTTATGCAGTTAGCGTATAGTACGTTAGCCGTTCCTTAGAATATTTGATATTCTGGAATTTTGCAGTCACGAGCACTGTACAGTAGCTAGGTTGATTTTTGTGCCCTCAGTTCCCATGTTTACACGTTCTGACGAAACGCTCCAACGCGTGCCTGGAACTCAAGTACTGTGCTCAATTCTCGAGCCGACACCCAACCAACACGATGATGATTCGAGAGATCAGTCAGGCTTCTCTTGCATCTATCTCCCCACATTTTCGTCAACGCGCCAGTCCTACGCCCTAACGCTCGGCTGTTAGTCATCACCTCTCGCAATCGCCACGATCGCCACCCTCCTTGTCCGCTACAACGGCCCACCCGCAAAATGTCCTTCTTGGTTGATTTGAGGATGAAATACTGGTGAGGAGACCTACGTATGACAAAGATGGCATCACGCGTTCCTTCCGAGTCACGACCATCAACGTCAACGCTACAAGGGACAGTAGGGAGTGGCCGCAACGGATGAAAATGCGACGGAGTTGGCCGTTCATATGGCGATTGGGGAATGGCAATCAGGTCGCTGTACTTTCTGGTTGGCCCGTAGAGATGTGTGTTTAGCTGGGAGTTCTACATGTGATTTGCGCTTTGTGTATGCAAATGATGATGCAGAGAGCCGTGCTGCTCCAGAGACGTGTTAGCGGCGCCAGGTGATCGTCAAAGAATGCCTCTCACCTATCATAGATCGTCCATGAGTCGACATGCTCCAGTCAATTCTCTCATCTTCTCCAAAACGACGGTAACGGTACGGGCTTGTTAGGAAGTCGTATCTTGCCGCAAAGGAAGGTATGGCAGAAGAGGGCGTACCGACCGAGTAATCTGAGGTCCGGATCGTCCAGGGATCGATGCCGGTGACAGTAAAGGACGACACGCGTGCAGTGGATCGCCAGCATTCGTTGCTTCATCTCCCACCCCGGAGGATAGGTTCGCCATTAGCCTCACCTTCGTCCAAATGATTTAGTCGATGAAGATAAAATATGTTGAGGAGCAAACCGTCATCGAAGGTGTGGAAATATATAGTCCGTTCACGTCACGGATTTACTTACAAGCTAACACGTACACTGTAGTAGGAGAATGGTCACTACCTCAATTGCTTTTGAATGCCAATCTTCTAATGAACGGTTGAAAAATGATGGTTGAGAAGTTTTAAGGCATAGCCTGGAGTTGAGTATGGAGGTGAGCGTGGTTGAAGGCCGCGACAGATGTTGACATGGACACTGGCCTTACCGCACCATTAATATTGGTTTTGATAACGTGATGACGAATTTCTCCACTCTTTTCTTTCCGCATATACAGTCCAGTTCTCTTCATCATTCCACCATCACCAACTTGTCAGCTATAGGGAGGAATACCAAGGAAACACACGATTATTATCGCTTAGCCCCGGACGAAACTCAATAAATGCAAACGCGACCGGCACGATAACTACTGTGACCACGCAGTTGTATCTCTGAGATGTAATGACAGCCTGAATCAGTGCCCTGTAGGTACACGGACAGTTGCTGGTGCGCTCCCAAGGCCTCGAAGGACAATCGGTCCTGCCGTCGCGTAATCCTCGCTCCCCACGAAAGTTCGGCCTTCGGTCCGCCATGCCACATCTGAAAACGACTCGGACTGGCATTACAAGTCACCAACGTACCTCAAACAGAGGACCACATACGACGATCCCAAGAGATAGCGCAGGCCATCAAAAACTTCCAAGAATACGTAATCCCCCTCTCCTACCATGTCTCCTGCTCAAGCAACGGAATGGCACACCCGTGCTTCTAGGCTAGTAAGGATGGCCGCATACACTTCCTGTGATCAAGGGCCGATAGACTGATGACCGCACTCGGATAACCGCCTTAACGCCCCCACCAGGGATGTCGCATCCCGCTTGCTTTCATTACCTACAGTACGTCCCTCGCAATTCCATTCTTCACGCCTACATCCTGAGGGCAATCTGAGAACTCGCGTTTTCTAAACTAGTCCTTACTCCTACGTAGTGTCTCGACTGGAATTTGCGGTACCCATCGTCCAAAACCCGCAGTCTCCCAGGCATCATCAACTCCCGGATACGTCACCACTCTAAACTGACAATCAGTTCGGCCCCACATGACAAACGCTCTATCCCTCTGATCAACACCAAATTGCCAACCACCACGACAGTTCTGCCAGTAGTGCAAAATCAGGACCAAGTCTTCCCCCTTCCGCCGGCCAGCAAGGTCCATACCCATGTTGTGGCACGTGCGGAACTCATCACCCGATGTCAGGCTCGCTGGCGAGAGGCGCCTGGAGTAGCAACGGCGTCATCTTGCCCTCATGGAGCCCTCAGACGGGAAGACTCCCCGGTACACCCGGAGCTTGTCATCGCACAACCACTAGTTTCCCGCACTGGTATCCGTTTGCTGTCCATGCCTCAACTGCACGCTTTCGCGCTGTACCGTTCCATTGCTAGTTGAGCCGACCGAGACAACATTTCCTCTTCCCACCGCCCCCGTCCCATACCTTCCGCACCAAAGACGGTGATGAAGCGCTCGGCACGTTTATCACACCACACAAGCATCTATGAGACCGCACCGCAAGGAACTACCTTCGGAAGACTACGGATAAAGAAAGGGCCCTGATGGCAGGATAGGTTACACCATCATATGCGCCATCCAGAAGCGGCCAATTTCGCCATGCGTTGTACATAGCATATATAATCCAAACCAACCAAGCTGCGCCTACAGCATGGGCGCGCTTTTATACGTACATACACGCATGCCGCGCATCCTGAATGGGGATTTACATTGATCAAAAGGAAAGAAATCAACGCGCTACAAACCCATGTGGAAATGTGGAAGCACCTAAGTATACTACTCATGTCAAATCGCGAAGTCACGCCGCCAGCAGAAACGCCACGCAGAACTCTATGGGTACCCCCTTCCCGTATACGCACCCGGAGCAACCTCGGATCAGGTGCAGGCGAGCAGAGCTAGGTCAGCCGACCGAGATCGAAAATACCTACAATTAGATAAAGCAAAAGAAATATCATGATGATACACAGTCCCCAACGACGGATGAACTCACATTGTCAGTGTGATGAGTTGGTTTCTTTCATAAGAACAGATAGTACCTCGCTTCCAAATACTGACACGGTAGTAGTTCCCCATTAATCAATATCAGGGTGGACATACAAATCGCTCTGATCATTTTTGTGTAATCCCATTTCTGATTTGTTTGACTTTACATCACACTATCGCAGAGCAGTCAAATATAGAGTGCAATTGGAATTGTTTCATGAGTGGATATGCCGTGCTTGGAGGGATACTAAAGATTTACTCTCATCCAACTTTCGATTCACATTTGAGGCCCTTCACTAGTGTAGCATAGCACCACTGGTGCAGTGGACATGCCACTTGCCTTGAAAGTAAGTGGCACGGGTTCAATCCCACTTGCCTCGAAAGCAAGTAAGCGGACTTGCCTTGAAAGCAAGCGGCAAGGGATCGATTCCCATTAGGGATTGTCACGGGTGGGGTAAACCCGTCAGGGTTGTAGGTCGGGTAGTAGTGGGGTCGGGGTCAGGGTAGAGATCTTCTACCCTGCAAAATATTTTACCCCAGACCCCGGGTCTTGCGGGTATCCGAGTCAGGACATGAATCACGAGGCAGGCAGCTCGTCTTGTTCCATCCTTGTCTCACCTCTAAGCGTTGCCACCCGAATTGCCCGCCATCACTGCCTTGACCATCGGGCCCATGCTCAAGGCTACATTCAAGTTGCCAAATATGTAGCAAGGCTGTACTATTACTTACTACTCCTTGCGTACATTTCTGCTTCACTCCTTTGTCTTAGATATCCCCAATCTCTTTGTACTTCCCTTTTCCTACCTAGCTCTTGGACATAACATGACACCACCCCTGTTTCAACCCTGCGCCCACTGTCTAAAGACAATACAGTATATTTGCGACCTATCTGAAATGTGTCCGCCCTCGCTTACACTCCCGAGCAGGCCTGTTGACAGCAAGCTCAATTTTCCGTTCAATTCTCACTATTTTTGCCCTTTTTCTGCTCACCATTACCTGTAGCATACTTGTGCTCTATGGACTCAAACTCGATGTATAAATACCCAGCCTGGCCTCAGCAAAAGCCAGGCAACTGCAGCCCATCTCTCTCTCTCTCTTCGCGTTTTGTGATTTGTGTGCTCTCTGACTCTTCCAATCGACCTTCAACTCATACCAGCTCGTATTCCCACTGGCATGCCACTTGAGCGATCCTACGCCATCTCTGACCTGTCCAATCCTGACATCATCCTGGGACCCCGCAAACGTCGACCCACTGAACGTCTGCTGGAGAATGGTGACCCACTTGTCTGTAAAAAGAAAAAAGTGGACCATGCCTTGTCCTCAATGCCGCCACCGACTCATCCAACTAATACCGCACTGAATCCAAGCCAGGCTACTGGTCATACTGAGAGCAGTGATGACAGGGCTTCTAATGGAGCTCAAGCGATAACGGTGGAGGATAGTGATGAAGAGGAGGATAGCAGTCACAAGGGGAGTGACAAGGAGGCATCCACAGAAGAGGACGATGATACCGAGTTAGGTGCGTGCAGCATGTTGCATTACTGGGCCCTCTACTGATCATTTGGTCACCTAGCTCGACTCCAAAGGGACTGGGATGCACCAATATACATTTTCTTTAAGCCTCTTCCAAAGATTCAGTACATCAATAACCGTAAGGTGCACATCTTTGAATGTGCAGCAACCAAATGTCGTTCCTGGAAACCTATTGTTCGTCGATTCCTGGACACAAGCGATTCCAGGTCCACCAGCAATCTGCGACGTCATGCCAAAACATGCTGGGGTGATGAGGCGGTTGATGCAGCCGATAGCACCAAAGACGAGAATGCGGCACATGCAGCACTACGAGGCCTGAAGACTGTCAATGGATCAATCACAGATGCATTTGAGCGGGTTGGTGGAGGAAGGGCTGTGGCTGTGTATAGTCACCGTCAACATACTAAGACTCAAGCACGGTACGCTCAACTTAGATGCTTATTTGACAGATCTCTAAAAGTGACTTAGAGCTGAATTTGTTCGCTGGGTCTCAGAGAACAACCGACCATTCCAAATAGTTAATGACCGTCATTTTCAATCACTTATGAAGACAGGGAGGCCAGGGTGCTATATTCCTTCTGCAGAGACACTTTCTCGTGATGTGAAGAATGTGTTTGTTCATGTTCGTCAGCGCATTGCGACAATGTTACAGGTCAGATATACCAAACTTCATATAACAACTTTGAGAACTCACCAGTTGCAACAGCATCATAACGGCAAGCTCAACTTTGCCACCGATAGTTGGTCGTCACCCAACCATAAGTCCTACGTTGCGATAACAGTCCACCTTGAGCGTAAAGGCCATCCATTAACGATGATCCTTGATCTTGTAGAGATGGCCGAGTCACATACTGGAGTGAATCTCGGCACTGCATTTGTGAATGTTCTGCAAAAATTTGGTATAGATGACAAGGTAAGAGCGTCGAATATTTATCAGAGGAGGTCACTCACTTGTGCTGCGCATTGCAGATCCTCAGCATCACTGGTGATAATGCATCGAACAATGATACGATGATCAAGTACATTGGGAATTCACTTGGAAACTTCCCAGGTCCTGCTCATCAAACCCGATGCTTTGTACACACTGTCAATCTCATCGCGAAGTCCATTCTCAAGCCGTTCGACACACAAAAATCAAAAGATATCAAAGTGTTTGAAGACACCATGGCTGAAGTACATGAGCAGGTGGATGAAGACAAAGATGAGGAGGAGGACAAGGAAGTTGAAAATGATGAAGATGAGGACAACGACGAGCTTGAAACAAGGCTTGAACCGATAAGGACAATGCTGCTGAAGGTTTGTTTACCGTCCCGTCCCATAGACCCTAATCCTAATTGCTGACAAATGACGAACGAAGCTGCGGAAAATTGCATTCAGACTGAAGAACTCGACGACCCTCCTCCTGCCAGCCTGGTATAGGATGCTTTCTACATATGGCCTTTCCTCATGCATGATGCCCCGGGATGTATCAACTCGCTGGAACTCTACCTTTGACATGCTTGAGTTTGCCATTCGATACCGTGTCGCCATCGATGCGATGACTGCAGTCCGCGAATTTGACCTGCGCAAATATGAATTGGCCCCTGGCGAATGGAAGATTGCTGTGGAACTTCGGGATATTCTGAGGGTGAGTATCTCTTTTCTCCCCTTTGGTTTTGTATATTTACCTTCTTTCATCTAGGTTTGCAAAGACGCGACTCTGTTCTTTTCTCGTGGCACACCCAACCTGGCCACTGTTATTCCTGCGATGGACATCATTGATGAGGTCCTTTCCACAGCATCCGACCCATCATACGCACAATCTGTTGCAATCCGCGCAGCTCTCACCATCGGTAAAAAGACTCTGTCCAAGTACTACAACAAAACTGGGGAGTCAGAAGTCTATCGTATTGCGATGAGTATGTCAGTCCCTTTCTTTGAGTCCATGTTGTTTCTGACCACAATACTAGTCCTTCACCCTTGCAACAAGCTGGAGTACTTTAAAAAAAACAAATGGGACGAGACGTCAATTGAGGCTGCACATGCCCTCATTCAAGACAAGTTCAACAGGTCATATCGTGAGCCAGATGTTGAGGAGAACGATGGCACAGCCCCAACACATTCTAATGTTGCAGTAAGTCATTCTATTCTAATACCTAAACCGTGATGCAAACACCAGTATTTCTATGTAACAGGCTCCTGCGTTGACCAAACACCAAAACATATTCGACACCCTCATGGATATTGCACCTACACCCTCGAATACCTCCTCTGACGAGCTGCAACGTTATCTGGCCACGGATATCGAGGACGTGAAGGATCCCCTCATGTGGTGGTATGAGAAACGAGCAACATTTCCATGCTTATCACGCATGGCTCGGGATTACCTTTCTATTCCTGGTGAGTACTAGTGGTTCATCTTCTACATTTATCTGAGACGCTGAAGGCTTGTCCCTATAGCCACAACTGTCGATGTTGAACGCATCTTCAGCCGTGGTCGTCTTGTCCTCCCTTATGTCCGTGGCCGCCTTGCTGTTCAAACCACACGTGCGTCCCTGTGTGTTGGACTGTGGAGCTCCCAGGGGTTGGTGCGGGATGGGGATATCAATGCCGTGCTAGGTGAGGACGAGATCGAGGAGGAGGATGAGCTCCCAATGAACTGGGATGCCATCCACGCGTCGTAATATAGTGCCTCATTCATCCTTACATTGTGCAGGCACTTTTTTTTCGTTCCTCAATGCATCACTATGAACATCCAACCCGCTGTGCGGGTTTTCCTGACCCGACTGACCCTGAAGACCCTCAACCCGAACCCGAAAAAACCCGTACCCTGGAGATCGGGTCAGGGTTTTGGAGGGTCGGGGTCAGGGCCCATCAGCAAAAGTTCCAAAACCCGGTGACAGGTAGGTAGCTTATGTAAGGGGTAGGCGGGCAAGGGGGGCCTTGCCTCGCAAATATCATTGCCTATCCCTATCCTTAGAGCTTATGCAAACTTCATACAAACTTGGTTGCTACCTGGTGAACATTGTATGATACTTGCAGGAATATCATCTATCTGGCCATGAGCTTGCAAACTACCACATAGCAATGTGAGGAAACTATGCGTCTCTCCTTGCCTTACATAGGAATCCCACGTCGGTTTGGTTTGCGCGCATGTGTACTGACCGAACCACGTGATGCCGCTGCGTCAGCGTCCAACAACGCCGCTTCATAGCCCCACGCCTTATCGCCCTTGTCCATAGCGCTCGCCCATTTCCCCATTTTCCTTGTCTTCCTGCGTCCACCAGTCCCCGTCCTTTCTAATTTCCTCTCCAGTGGGCCGCCGCCTTCCCCTTTCAAGACGAACAACCCCCCCTCCGCCGCATCAACACAACGAGTGTAGATCCCCCAAATCCGACCGACGCACCGCCTCGCGCTAGCTGCAGCCCCATAAGGCTCGCGTCGCTCAAGCGACCTCGCTATTGAAGATATTTTGTAGTATTTAAAGACCGCTCCCCGTATGTTTCTACTTGTTTTGTCTTATTTCCGATACTCTCCTCGTACCTCGTTTTCTTCAGATTTTACATGTATTTTTGGGCTTCACGGCACCACCCACGCCCTTGCGTTCAACGCCGCGCCCTTCACGACTATACAATCAACCTCGCGGACAACACACTTAGTGTCACGACGCCGCGCGGCATGTCGCCGGCTACATTGACTCGTTATTTCCTTTACCTTTCCTCTTTTAGCTCACACTGCTTGTAGTACTCGTATGTCTAGCTGTTCTTGCGTATAAAACCCCGTGTCTGGCCTGGTCGAAGGCAGGCAATCGCGGCCCCCACTCTTCTCTCTGCTTGTGTGGGTGTGTGTGTGCTTTTCATTTCGATCCGACGACTTGCGAGCCTGTTGTGCCGCTTCTCGTCTCCGGTTTTCTAAGTCTCGCTCGACACTTTTTTTTCTGCTTACGCCGATCGCTCTCGCTTCGTCTTGCCACTCCGACCGCCTGCATCCCGACCGATTCGACCACCGTCTTTGTCTCGCCAACCCGACGACTTCCGCCGACTTCTCTCGTGTTTCGACATCGCCATCGCCCTGACTCGCCAACGCCAACGCCGCCAAGTCGACATCTCCGCATTTCCCGTTTTCATCTCGCTCTGCGCGTTCTCGTTCGTATGGGAACGTGGCCTCTCTTCTCCCTCAAGCACTATCAAATTTGAACTCACTTGGCTAGGTCACTCCGACCCAGCTCCCTACAATAGTCTCCACAGATAGCGAATTCCCGGGCGAGTGCTGCCAGGCTGCATCCCCGCGCAGCCCCACTCCTGAGGCACAACACGCGTGACGACACACATTTGTGACAGACGTGTGGCACGTCGACTCTGCTCGCCCTATCGCGGCAGCACATCGAGTTCTCGCAGAGACGTCTCGACACCGTTTCGTGCCTCGCCTTGCAGTGGCGTTCCGTGCCCGCGCCCTGCCTCACCATATGCCCCAGGCTCTGACGCCTTGGGTTTCGCGGTGGGGGCTCTTTCAGCTCCACCAACGGGCTCAACGCTGACGATGCCTTCGGCGAGTGCAGATGCAGCACCCACAACCATCCCCCCTCATTCATGTGTGTGCATGCTCAAAGGTTCAACTCTCCTTGCGTCGGTAGTCGCGTCCGTGCATTCAAGCCCAAAGCGGTCAAGGTCTCCAAGGATGACGTGTGAGTTGCCCAATGCGGATGCTTTGTTTACCGTCAAATTAAGAAAGTCTCAATCCTTTCTGGAATTTGCCCCAACCCTTCGCCAACCACTCTTAAAAGATTGGGGAAAGACAACTTTTTTTTACATCTCTCTTTGTGCCCTCATCTATGCGTATCTCCGACACAGTAAGTATCACTGCAGTCGCATGCAACTGGTATGCCCCAATCCCTACACCTCCTCTCCCCACACCTGGAAGAAAAAACTGGCTTGTGTGCGCAATCTCACCATGATACTCTCCACCAACAGGACATTCCCGGACGCGCTCTACGACTGCGTCATAGCCAACTGCAGCTCAAACGTTCCCTCGGCTGAGAACCTTGCGCAGCGATTCTGTGCGCTGGACAATCACCCCGCTCTCCCTCACATCCACTGCTGCACCGTCCATGTCGTCCCCCTCGTCCACTCTATCTGGCTCGCCCGCCTCACAATCACCCTCTTCCAGCTTAATGCTGTCCAATGCTGCAACCCCAAGGTTGTGGGCTGATACACACGTGTGGACCGGGATGGCTCTTGCCACATGGGGCGCAGCGTATGGTGCGGCACTCTTATAAGCCTGCCAACATGGCTGTTATCTTGAGATTGATATCTACGAGCTCCCTGACATTGTCCCGCTAGTGCATAGCCACACTGCCCTGGTCCTCGACACAGACTGGTTCCTGCACTCGGACATGGCCATCAGAACTCGAGCGCGCGCAGAACCAATTCAAAGTGCCGGAGACCGAAGCGCATCGTGAAAAGGTGGTGCTCGTTCGCAAGTTTCGGGATGCCATCTTCAAGTGCGGCATCACGGGCGGTTACTCAAAGGTATCATCATGTCCTTTCGTTTCTCAAACAAAATCGAGCATCGCGGTTGAAAACTTCCGATAGTCGATAAACGCCCTTGTCTCACTTCTTGATGCTACGCTAGAGGAACTACGCGATATGGAACGACAGAGGTGTGTGATTTAGGCAAACGCTCACGGATCAACGTGATTGAGTCCCTGCAGAGAAACCAACTTATCATTGACCAAGCTTGGTCGGCGAGGCGAGACATTCTTCCGAGAATTGTATGGTGACACTGCGGATGGCGTGCAAAATCTGCTGGATAACATATGGGTACGTACATCATGCCACTTGAATGTGCAGATTTAGAATGGCGGCGCAGGGTGGTTCAGCAACACGATTGCCTACGGGTCAGTATACGGCTACCTCGAAATATTGAATCGACTAGAGACGTCGTACGCCTTGGTGGGCATGCTCATCGCGGTGGACACCCCCTGCCAGATCGGTTGGCACCTTAATAACGCGCTTCGAGGAGGTGCAACCCTTCAACAGATCCGTTGTGCTCAAGTACTATCTCTCAAAACCGGCATAGTTTCTACCAGTGCCCTCATGTCCACCACCCCATACAATGTCGCACACTTACTTTACCATTTTTTTACTTTAATGTATTAAATAGATAAATGTGTGCTTCCTGGCAAAGATCTGGGGAAGAATATGCAAGCGTGTTGGCAAACCGGTTCAGTGCCCGCCTCTCAATTGCCAGATCCCAACCACAACGGTGTTGGGTTACTGTTTTCCATGCAAAGGCATTGCCTCAATCACACCAGATCGTTAAGGATCATAAAAGGGATGGCCGGTCTGGTGGGGTTCTTGCCACGCCGCGCCAGGATGCTTGTAGCATCCACACCTAATCGCTCAAAATCAGGGATACTTATTACATAATCACTGGAGTGTCAGGCCGTTCTGACGACTATCCTACAAGGCATTAGCGATTCGAGATGTCCTTGCAGTAGCTCGGGGATAAAAGTGACCAAAGGCAAGGCAGTAAACAGATCGGTATTGCCTTGTAGTTGAGGCAGTCCTTGCAAGACCATACAATGTCCTTAGATACTTTTTGCACTTTTGCTGATGGGGTCGCTCTGAAATGACCCTAGGGTGACCCGTGACAATCCCTAATTCCCATTTGTGGCAATGATTTTTGCTGTCCATCGGTCCATCGCTGCACCTTATGGAGCCCAGGCGGCTAAATAAATATCAAGGGAAAAGGAGGGGATAATGACTTTTTCGTGTGAGAGGAAGGACTCGTCATCATCTTGACATGTAACAACTGAAGGATCCGTGGCCCGGATGAAACACGTTCAAGTTACGGCACAGAGTGACACGGACGGACACCACAGCAGGAAAATGCCAAATAATGCCAATCAACACCTGAGCGAAACGAGTTGCTCTCTCACTGTTGGTCACCTGAGATGGATACGTGTGTTGGCATACTATATTATGCCCACTGTGACACTAACATCTTACTTGTTGTTCTACGACACAATTTCAAACAAAACTTGACACTACGTTGCTATACCCGCGAAAAAGGCCAAATCCGATGAGAGTTTCCGATATGAGGTCGAGTCGTGCACTAGCATCTGGTCCAGTTCAAGGTATCTCCGGTGATGGCAGGGACGCTCGGACACGAGGCTGCCAGTGAGTGTCAGAACTCAGAACAGGCTGAACAGCTCAGGTCCTGTGC
>QFFA01001624.1:0-15884 GCA_003316565.1 Russula foetens
ACGTCCGCGCTCCTCCCCGCCGCAGATATCGTCCTGGCGGCCGACACGCTCTGGGACGCAGCGCTACATGGCGCGCTATTGCACACGGTGTGCGCCGTGCTGAAGCGCACCGCCCAGGCGCGCGCGCACGTCGTCGCGGGGTTGCATACGGGGAGGTATACTCTCGAGGCGTTTTTGAGGGCTGCGGAGAAGGCGGGGCTCGTGCTCGAAGGTGGTGCCAGTGGGGCGACAGAGCGGGAGATAGGTGGTGAGGGTCGGAGGGAGTGGGATGTGGGGCGCGTGGTGGGAAGTGAGGACGAGGACGAGCGTGAACGGAGACGATGGGTCGTTTGGAGCGTGCTCAAATGGGCAGATTTGTGACGGCCAGCTGGGCATTGGAGGAAGTGATGCGAAGAGGGCTCGCTGTTTTCCCATGATAGTTGCGCTTTCAGCTGGGACGGAATTCGAAGGGCATGTGGACAATCATGTCACTTTACTTGTGCACATATACCGACGTCGTGGCATGGCATGGGCATGGGAAGCAACCCCGACCAGCCGAGCCCGAACTTCCAGGATGATCACGTGCCACTTGAGTTGTAAGGGCCTTGGGGGCCCGGTTTTTCCACGAGGGAAAGGATTCAACAAGGATACGTCATCCCTCCCACACCATCAGAATAAAACAAACATGAACGTATGAGGAAAACCTGTCCTGTTGTGTGTGATCCCCACGACAAAAATGCTTAACCACCCCCCTGCGACAACCCGCGGGTTAAAGGAAACCCAACACCCTCCGTCAGTTCATAGACAACCATCTCCCGTTTATCATGCCAAGACCCCATATCAACACACTTCCAAACCACTACTGCCATAGTCTGCCCCGGTAATTTGTCCCGAACAGCTGCCACATACAGTACTAAACACACTGTCACTGACATGGCTTCCTTCGAGGTGTAACGCGTCATTATATTATCCCCCTGCTCAGCTTTTAGAGTTATATCCAAGGGGACAACGTGCACACAGTGGAATCGGAAATTTCAATTATGGTTTCTTGCTCGCATGTTCTAACTCTGACACATACAAAGCTCCTGCTAGTCATGCACCTAATCAGTACAGAAAGGATATGAGTGATAGCGGTGGACAACCAGGCGACACTAAGGCCTCGAATTGGCATGAGAAAACCTGGATACCACCTCGCGCGCGAGGTCCTACGTATAGCAGATCGGACACAAAATCGCAGGAGCAGGCGCAAATACAGACTAACGCTCAGATGGACAGGAGGACATGTCGGAATCGCGGGCAACGAAAAGACTAACGGGGAAGCCAATATAGCGGTGAGTGGCCTCTCCCCATGCGCCAACCTACTCCCACCCTATCTTAGAAAAACCCTCAGCATCAACCTCGCAGCAGTAAGAAGAAAACACAACGACGATTTAAAGAGAGAATGGAAAGACAAGTGGAGACAAACTATAAGGGGGAAGAAAGCGAAAGAGAATCAAGGGCACCACACCCTCTGCCAAATTCCTCAAAACGATCAGCATTGCGAAGCTAACAAGGAACGCATTAAGTTGGATAGCACAGCCCCAGTTACAACGCTTCCCGCTCAATGAGTACCTTCACGGATTCAAGAGAATGGACAAAGCCACCTGCCCAGCATACGGCGAAGATGAAAGCGTTGCAAACTTCCTCCTGAAATGCCCCAGCGCGTTCAAAAGATGGGCGTTGGCCCAACAAGTAAAGAAGAGGCGGATGAATCTGACCGTGGAGACGCTCCTAGGGGAGCCAGAACTTGCAAGGCAAACTACATAGTCGTGCGCTTGACTAAAAGATGGCATGGACATTATATGCCACACATGTACATGTTTCATGTATATCGAAACAAGTGGATGCTGCACGAAGCGACACATCACACCAACCAGCACACGTCGCACATACTACGAGGGAAGCAACTCATTAATAAGTTGCCATGGACAGGGGAATGCTCACCGTGTGAGCAATGTGTGTAAAGAAGTAAAGTCTGCTCTTCCAAGGTGGAAGAGCAGTTCTTTCTATACATGTAGTCTTGTACTATATTTATCTACACGATCGATTTCTCTCACAAACGCTGCTATTTAGTTATCTTCGCGCACCAAGTTCTTTCGACCTTCTCGAGGACGGGACAACTGACGGCAACTTGCTTCTCTCCGCCTTTTCGCTGTCTGGCCTCAGCGCACATCTAAGTGTTCCTCTTTTCCTGCCACAAGGCTCTCAGTGCATGTTCTTGACGGTTGAAACACTTCCAATAGCAGCTTCGCACTTCCCTTGCTACATTGTCCGTCCTGTAGGGGCGCCACATCCTTGATAACATACCTCCGACTGCAACTTTCGATTAACACCGTGCCGTCCTACGTCTAACACACCGCCGTAGACATCCCGAAAGGTGTTCTCTGCTCACCTCTCGCGCATAGACTCGAAATATGTCCCCGATCAACTGACCTATGGCATGGTCCATGGACAGAATTTGACTGTTGGGCGGGCCGTAGATGGCTTGGGCGAAAGAGCACAGCTGGATGAGAGAGCGACTCGGAATCGGGGAAATTACCGAGTGATATGAGCCTGAGTGAAAAATTCTCAAAAGGAAAAATCGCAATAGTACAACATCCCTTGGACGGGTAGTAATTGAAGAATGAATGTAATTGTAGCGCCGAAACATAGCGGAATTTCGTTTGGCTTTGTCTGTGACCATTAATCCTGCAAGTCTTCTATTTCCTGTATGCACCTTTCGAAGCGTGCGACGACGGTGTTCCCTGGCTGCGAAGCTTCCCCTACATGAACCAAGTAGAACTCCATCAATGAAGGTAGAAACGAGACACGGGCAGGCAGACATACCGTACACGCCTACGCCGGCCTTTACTCGCGCGATAGCTTCCCTATTCCATTCGACCGCCGCAATCTGCGCGTGCTTGAGAGTGCCTGGAGCGCGAAAACCATGACAAACCCAGGGAAGAGGGAAAAAAAATTGGGTAGGAGACGTACCCGAGACATGGATCACATGCGGGACGACCTTGCGCCCTTGTCCACCACCACTCGCGCCGACTCTGTCGAGCAGCACGAGCGCGGCCCAGGTCGTGTTTGCCGCAGTGCCCCGCGCGGCACGTACGATGCAGAGGTTCGTCATGGGGGAGAAGTACTTGACTGTTACAAGCACCCGCCAAAACCGTAAAAAAAGGAAACTTCAGCCTCAGAGCATAGGAGAACAGGGGCAGAAAAAAAAAAGAGCAAGGCAGCTCTTTACCTGCGAGCGACGCGCCAACTTCGCCCCAACCAACATCTCCAAAGTGCAGCAGCACGCTCTGCTTCAGCGCGTTAAAGATGTCTTTACTCGACAACTCCTCTAAGTACGGTATTGAGGCAGAATGCTGGACATGATGGGGCGTCGAGACGGGTGGGGAAGGGGCAGGGATGAATTCAACGAGGAGCCAGCGGTTCTGTTGCGCGGGAGGGAGAGGTTATTTATTTATTTGCTTTAATAGCTAGCGAGGGAGGACAAGAAAGGACAATATGACAGTACTTTAAATCGGACCATGCACCAGACTAAATGGTTCGGATGTTGAGCGCAGGTTGTGTGGTGTCCTGTTGGTGACAGTGCGCTCGCAGCGTGTGGAGGGTAGACGCCCTGAGGAGTTACGGACCGGACAGACGGCCCGTGGCCCATGGACGGGCAACGACCCAATCTCCCCATAGGAAAATACGAACATCCCTCCGTACCAGTTATACACACGAAAACACGTCCTACTCGAATGTCCCCTCTTCACCGACGCTCGACAAAGAGAGTTCGGACACAACGCAACCCTTGCACACACATTCCGGACTGAAGCTGGTGGACGCCAACTTGGCATGTTCCTCCACGCAACGCAGGCCCTCCTCCGCCCCCTCCCTCCCCGGCCAGATCCCCCGCGAGCGCTCCACAGAGTTAATGCCTATACGGCATTTTCTTCTCTTCTTTTTACTCATACTTTAAAGCCTCTTCAAACCTCATTCAACAACCACCTTAAATTTGTTGGAAGGCAGCCAACGCGCGGCCGAAAGCACAGGAAATCACAAGGGAAATGGACCCTTGCAGACGATTGGACGCTTTTACTTTTCACATGTTTTACATTCATCTTTTCTACGTTGAAATCATTGAGTATAGATAAGATATCATTGTGTTGGGACTGTTGGCACACATCCCACTTCGTCCCATTCTTTTCTTGACCTTTGGCATCCATAAAGCTTTGTCTATTTAAGCCTCTACTTTATGAGCTAGATGACCTCAGTCTCTTATCCATTTGACTGAGGTCTGCTCCCCTTTTCTTCATTCTGTAGTTAACATGGCTGACCTGCACCCAGCATCATGCACCTCCAATTGCACTCTTAGATCCTTTCATTTCCAACAAAATTCACCACTAGCTATGAAGTTAACACATGATGTAGTTAGATGGACAATGCAAAAAAAAAGAAACCCCCGAAATTTACACTCATTTCCATGTAGTACATCATTCCAGACTCACTCGCCCTACAGTTCTGATAGATACAAAAGAGAATGTAGGGGTGATCTCGCCGCGGCCATAAATGTGATCGAGCTGTGTCGCGAAAGCGGCAGTTGGCCCAGGACAGTCTTACAGGACAGTCTTAGTAGATACAGTCATATTAGGGGCTTTCAAAGTTCCATTAATTTCGCCCATTATTGGTTACATTATTTCAGATTTGGCCCTGAAAACCACTTAATGGTAATATTAATGGCCCAAAATAAGTGAACTTTGAAACACCCTATTACCTACGGACACAGAGGACGGTGCGCACAGCACCAGTAAATACCTTACATAATCGCACATACACGTACACGCGTCAACCAACTCGTTCCCTCCCACTTGTTCACTGGCAATACACACCTCAAATTTGACCGAAAACTTACACAGGTCCAGTTGGCGGCGGCACAGGACACAGTGACACGCGCCACCACGCCGCCATGATTCGATCATGACTGCTCAGTGCTCATTTCCAAGGCCAACGCATATACCATCGTTACACCCTTTCGCACGCTTTCCTTATTCCCCTTCTGTGTCAACTTTGCTCTCCATTCTCTACCTTCCTCTAAATCCTTTTATATGTACTATCTACTAGTAGCCTTTCTGTCGCTATTCTCTTCCCCTCTACTCGTTGGGTGTAGGGAACTTGTATATAATTCGGTAATTCCACTCATCAGCCCATCAAGGGACAGGCAATCATAGACCACTCTTTTCCCCCAATCGTTCGCATGCCCTTTGCCTCTCGCCTCGCCTCAAGTCTTACACTCATTACGACCTCCCTGCTTTACTCCACGCATTCTCGAGTTCTTCGGGGATGTGACCTTGGTTTTATTCTATTATATTTTATCCATCCTTCATCGAACTCGCACGTAGACTAACCATCTACATTACAAAGGAACTGTACAACTTTGACATGTCCCATTTGTAACGCCAACTGCAAAGGGGACCGCCCATCCTTGTCCTGGACTCTTGGATCTGCACCATACTCAACAAGGAAATGCACAATTTCGACATGTCCTCTGAATGCCGCCAAATGCAAAGGGGACCACCCATCCTTGTCCCGGACTGTCGGATCTGCGCTGTGCTCAACAAGGAACTGCACAATATCCATATGTCCGTTGAATGCCGCCGCATGCAAAGGGGACCGCCCATCATTGGCCTGGACTGTCGGATCTACGCCATGCTCAACTAAGAGCTGTGCGATCTTCATATGTCCGTAGTACGCCGCCAAATACAAAGGGGACCGCCCATCCTTGGCCTGGGCTGTTGTATCTGGGTCGTGCCCAACGAGGAACTGCGCAACCTCGACATGTCCATTCTGCGAGGCGAAATGCAAAGGGGATCGCCCATCCTTGACCCGGACCGTCGGATCTACGCCGTGCTCAACAAGGAACTGCACAATATTCACATGTCCGTTGAACGCAGCCCGATGCAAAGGGGACTGCCCATCCTTGACCTGGACTGTTGGATCTGCACCATACTCAACAAGGAACTGCGCAACTTCGAGATGTCCGTTTTGTGACGCCAAGTGCAAAGGGGACCGCCCATCCTTGTCCTGGACTCTTGGATCTGCACCATACTCAGCAAGGAAATGCACAATTTCGACATGTCCTCTGAATGCCGCCAAATGCAAAGGGGACCACCCGTCCTCGTCCTGGACTGTCGGATCTACGCCGTTCTCAACAAGGAACTGCGCAATGTTGACATGTCCATTTTGCGACGCCAAATGCAAAGGGGACCACCCATCCTTGTTTTGGACTGTCAGATCTGCGCCGTGCTCAAGGAGGAACCGCGCAATTTCGGCATGTCCGTTTTCCGATGCCAAATGCAAAGAGGACCACCCATCCTTGTCTTGGGCTGTTGGATCTGCGCCGTGCTCAAGGAGGAACCGCGCAATTTCGGCATGTCCGTTTTCCGATGCCAAATGCAAAGAGGACCACCCATCCTTGTCTTGGGCTGTCGGATCTGCGCCATGCTCAACAAGGAGCTGCACAATATTCATATGTCCGTTGGACACCGCCGCATGCAAGGAGGACCGCCCATCCTTGACCTGGGCTGTCGGATCGGCGCCATGCTCAATAAGGAACTGCGCAACCTCGACATGTCCGTTTTCCGATGCCACATGCAAAGGGGAACACCCATCCTTGTCCTGGACTGTCGGATCTGCGCCATGCTCAACAAGGAGCTGCACAATCTTCATACATCCGTCCATCGCCGCCGAATGCAAAGGGGACTGCCCATCCTTGACCTGGACTGCCGGATCTGCGCCGTGCTCAACAAGGAACTGCGCAACTTCGATGTGTCCGTTGTGCGATGCGAAATGCAAAGGGGTCCACCCATTCTTGTCCTGGATTGTCGGATCTGTGCCGTGCTCAACGAGTAACTGCGCAAGTTCAACATGTCCGTAGTGCGAGGCGAAATGCAAAGGGGTCCACCCATTCTTGTCCTGGACTACCGGATCTGCACCGTGCTCAACAAGGAACTGCGCAACTTTGAGATGTCCTTTTATTGATGCCGAATGCAAAGAGGACCACCCATCCTCGTCCTGGACTGTCGGGTCTGCGTCGTGCTCAACAAGGAAGCGCGCAACTTCGACATGTCCATGGTACGATGCGAAATGCAAAGGGGACCACCCGTCCTTGGCCTGGACTATCGGATTTGCGCCATGCTCAACAAGGAACTGCGCGACTCCGACATGTCCGTTTCCCGATGCCAAATGCAAAGGGGACCACCCATTCTTGGCCTGGATTGTCGGATCTGCACCGTGCTCAACAAGGAACCGCGTAACTTGGACATGTCCATTTTTCGATGCCAAATGCAAAGGGGTCCACCTATCCTTGTCCTCGGCTGTCGGATCTGCACCGTGCTTAAGGAGAAGCTGTGCGACTTCTACATGTCCACTGCGCGATGTCAAATGATTCCACTCGCTCTTGTAACCAACCATTGCGTCCGTTTCTGGCTTTGGATGGGAGCGTGAGGGTCCTGTATATCCATGGCGCAACGGCATGTACGACAAAGTGCTGCCTTGCGCTGTCGCATACATTCCACGCTCAATAGGGTAGCGGGTGACTTGAACACTTGCTTCTTGGGAAAACAGGAAAGATAGGAAGTCGATTTCTAAGTCTCCACGCAACTGTGCCAGCCTATTCTCGACTTCATCTTCGGCTCTCGGATCTGCACCACTGTTAGGTGCGTTTGGAGTTTCTACGTCTCGAGGTCGCAACGCCATATGGAGTGGCGTCGACCCATCCTTATCTCGGGCTGTTGTAGATGCACCGTGCTCAAGAAGTGCGCGCACGACTTGCAAATGTCCTTCTCCCGACGCCATATGTAACGGGGTCCGGTCGTCATCGTTCTGAACTGTCACATCTGCGTCACCCTCCAAAAGCACGCGAGCGACCTGCTCATATCCCCTGAGTGACGCCATGTGCAGGGGAGTCAAATTGTCGAAGCCCCGAGAGTCCACGTCGTGTGGGTGCCCAACGATCAGCACCTTTACGAAGGCGTGTAAGCCGCAAATGGTGGCATAATGAAGGGGGATTCCACTGGGTGGCAAAGGCCTTTCGCCTCGTTTGAATAGCTTCCAGGAGGGCAATTCTGTGTTGTGTAGTGAGACCCAGACAGCGAGATGCGGTTTACTCGAATCAAGCAGGAGATTCATCCCATCTTCTACATTTCGTGACACGCCTTCGAATCGGGCATGGTCAAACCAGTGTAAGGCAGCATATGGAGCGAGAGGAAGCTTCTGAAGGGCATCCTTGGCGACATCTTTATCTAGGTGAAGGAGGATTCCGAGGCAGGCTTTTGCAACGAGGGTGTGAGCAGGGGTCATGGATATATGATATCGGGAAATTTCCTGTTTTGCTTCGGCAAGGCGGGAAGAGGTCAAGAATTCCTTGACAGAAAAATGCGAAAATTGGATAATTTGGGAACCTCCGATATCGACGACGGCAAGAAAACTGGGGCAAGTAGACTGTACCGCATCGATGGGATCTTCCAGACGCCATCCCTCGTTGAATCGTGGGGTTGGCTCCATGTTGAAGTCGAATGCCAGGAAATCCGCCAATTCTTCGACACGGAGAGGGCGGGAAGCCACAGCAACAGATTGAAACAATCGGTGTGCAAACTCCCAGTCTGCCTTATTGATCTCTCGCAAAGTACGCTCATACGTCTCATCGAGTGACTCCGGTAATTCGGCCAGAGCATGCCGGATACGTCCTGGGTGGCAGCCACGAAGATAGAGCACCTGGCAATACACCCACCGGAACCTACATTACAACTATCAGTGAGGATCCTCAAGAAGTGAGTTATTAATGACTTACATTCCGTCAGCGTTACTTGTGAGAACGTCAATCACCATCTGCTTGTCCTGCGTTGTCCACCTTCGGTTCCTTGGGTCCTTCTCAACAACCGACTTGATATAGTTCTCGATGTCTTCCATTTGTCCCCTTTCGTCCTGTAGAGAAATTGACCGGAACGTCAAAGGCCCGAGAACAACCTTGATATCGACCTCGGGACGACTTGTCACGCATACGCGAAGATTCGGAAGTTGCGAGTCAATAAGCTTCTCCAAAAGTGCTAGGGCCTTCTCACGGTGGGATGGCATAGGGGATGTGTTCGCGCACTCATCCAACGCATCCACAATCAAGAAAACTGGGGGTTGTCCCGGAAGTTTCAGTACGTCCTCCAAACAATGGACAAGTGCATCGTCGCTAGGACTTTGTGCACCATAGCGGTGTGTTGAATGGAACTTGGAAAGGATATCGTAGTAAGAGTCGGATTGGTCACAAAATTGTAATAAGACCGAAGAGAGCAGCCCACGCAGATCGCTTTTTTGATCTTCTCTGAAATCGTGGTAGAAGAATGCTAGGGAAGCGAGCCCACATTTCCTCATGGTGTCGATATTCTCTATGATTGTGGAGCTAGCCGACACCATAAGTTCTTGAGACAAAGTATCGGGAGATTGACGCACCAAAGAACACTTTTCCCTGCTCCGGCTAAGACAGAGGAAACCATCAGCACCGGCGAAGATGTAGTGCAGAGCAACGACGGACGTTTCCCATGTATCCAGAGGAGAGAACTTGACCCGGATGATTTCCATTCCGAGAATGTATCGCCCTGAATGAACCACGTCGCTGTCCCTTCATGGCGCGAATCACGGGCGATGTTGTGATTTTTCCAAGGATCGGGAGGGGAGAGCCAATTCCGGAAATCTTGCAGTAATTTATCACCTGGCAGGCGATCTCAACATCTTCAGGTAGCAATGGTAACATCAAGATATCACTAACGTTTCGATTTCTCCATACCGCTCGCTATTTCATGTAAGATTTCTAACGCTCAGTTAGGTATGGAACTTGTTTGCTGTTGCCAACAAAACGTACTGAGAGCATCCTGGACAGCATCACCAGATGCTTTGCCATCTAGTGGGAAGGGTACTCAATAGCCAGTGAGACAAGTACAGTATGTTTGCTTACTCATGTCCTGGATAAGACCGTAAACAACTTTAAGAATCTCCGCTGCAGTGGTTCGAGCCTCGTCAAGGGTGAGCCGATCTAGCCTCTGCAGGACTGCTTCGGTATGCTTGTCTCCTCCAAAGATCCCTTGTACGAATTCCTCTACGTTAAGCTGGATATACAATATATCGGCGAGAACGAACTCACTCGATCGTCCATGCTTGAGCTCTCTTGTGGCCAACGCAAGGGTGGAGAGGAACTCCACCATTATTTTGATTGCTAGCTCGTCCATGGCAGGTGTTGGAGGAACCTCCGTATATATATTGAGAAGTTTGAGAAAATGTTCAATCGCCTCGAGCAAGTCGACGAGGGCATCGTAGCTGTCGACCATGCCCTCGGCAGCCTGGCTCACTCGAGTGTCACAACGAATACTTCACGGAGGATCTTAAGAAAGGCGTACAGCGAGTAGGACACCGAGGCCAGTGTGTAATGCCTTCGCAGGTGGAAATGCCTGTAGAATAAATATCAGAGTCATGGAAGACCGTCATCAGCGTCTTCCGACGTACCAGGCTTATCCCATCACCGAGGGCAGCGATGGTCGAAAGCTTACATAGGAACGATACTGCATTCCTGATTGATTCCATTATCCTATCTCTTCCTCGAAATTCACCGAAGGTTCTCGCCTGGTCTTGAAGGAGGGTAGTGACCGACTCGACGGAATGGAAATTCTCGAGTTTCTGAGCAAGTGGGTGCTCCACCAATGATATTTTTGTCCTTATTTCATAACCCTCCAGAGCCAACCGGAAAAGCGTCCGGAAACGAGATGATACTGACTGGTCAGTCATGCTTAAATGTGAGAAAACACGTGGCCTTGAGAGTTGAGAAGGGGAGTTGGTTAGATGAGGAAGCGATAGCGAGAATTTCACTACAGTAGTTGCGTACGCAGATGGCTACGGCTGGAAAAAGATGACAACCATGGCCGTGGGAGACCCTACAATAAGGCCTTAGAGAGTGGGACCGGCCCGGGATGCCCGAGACGCACGTGCGCACAAGCTGCTCATCACAAAGACAAGCTGGAAGTTTCAGTTGGTCTTCTCTCCGCTCTCCGCAACCGTTGGCGCATTGATTATCAAATTTTACAAAAAGTTGTCACTCGATGGTGGCGATCAGACAGTAGACCTTCTTCGTCAAATTTCCCAGCAACTCCCCAATTTCGCGACAGGCACCTACACTCCACTGCAGACTGACCAATCATTTTCTCCCGCCAGTGCATCCATAATCTAGGTCAATTCCATGTGGATAATGAGCCTTATACTTAGCCTGACATCGGCCTTGTTTGCGACGTTGGCCCAACAATGGGTACGCAGAGATCTCAGACCACGTCCGAACTCACAAGCGTGGACTAACCACCTACGCTACCGTGACATACTACTACAATAGTAGTACGGCGACCACCTGGCCCATTCCGTGGACATCACATGGCTATGTGAAATGGACTGCGAGGGTTGACCTGGGTTGACGCGTTGAAATATGCACTGGCATGTTTATATGTTCAGAAGTTGATACGCGTTGATGACACGTTGATGTAGTGTCCATCAGCACTTGTTTTCGGTGCATTGGGGTATAACCCAATGCCTTTACCTGAGATGCTGCTTCGGACCACTAATTTGCTACCCTTGCCAGCGCGGTCCATCTCTACTCGCTCGGTCCAAAAAACACTGTCAGCTAGTGACTTAGGGTGTGGTATCTTATTCGCCCATTTAACGTATCGGGTTTCGTGACCGGTTCTTTATTCTTATCATAACTTGAATTCGTTAGACAGTATAACATCGCAGAGGAGAAGAAGAGGTCGCGGTAACTGATGCCGCTTACAATCGCCGCATGACTTCGCAAGAATGAGAATTTTATTCGATAGCTCGGGTCCACGGTTGTCGGGCGCCAAATTCAGTGGTAAAAACGTTGTTGACAACGAGGGTCCGCCTCTCGGTGCAAATGAGCAATTCTACAATAATGGGTCGACGAAACCGCTCTATGAAAGCTGGTCTTCATGTCAGAAGAAGCCTGGCTGGTCTTGGAACACGCGTTGGCGCAACTTTGATATGCACAGAACAACTGCAGTACTTGTATCGGCATGTCCCACGACGGGACCTCTCGAGACATTACAGTACCTATTCTGCGCACCAACGTATGACGTGGGTTACATAGCATGACTTCGTTGATATCTTTGGATTTCTACCGACGTACTCCGGGTGACATCGTGGCATGAAGCCTTTAGAGAGAAACGATCGTCGTCCTTGGTCACCACGACATCATGGCATCGGTGTGAATAAGCTCTCGGGCCCTTTCGTCTCTGGGGACAAAAGAACACGGAAACGGATTCGGAACACTGTAAGTAGTACTATCAACCCTTCTGAGCCTCTGAGAAACAGGACTCTATTTACCTTACGATAGAGGCCCCAGCATAGGTGTAGTCAGAACGCTTATCCCCACCACCTCTCCCTCTCTCGATATTGAAAACAGATAACAAAGACGCGATGGAAATAAATAACGAAGCATCGGCAAAATGCCTTCCAGGGCAGATCCGTTTTCCGAACCCGAACAGGGAGGTCAGGACGGGATCTTCGCGCAAGGCTCCGTCTGGACTCAGGTATCGCTCCGGCTTGAAGAGATCTGGTTCAGGATAAAGGGCGGGGTCACGGAAAATCATCCTGAGAAGACGTCAGGATTATCTACAAGCGCAGACAAGATAAACTCACCAAGTATTTGATATCATCATCGCGCCTGGAAAAATATGTATGGGCATAAGTCGTAGAATATTTGTTAAGGAAATTAAAGGGATCAGGACTCACCCTTAGGTATGAAGAAGCCTTCATAGATGTCATCTTGAGTTGCCATATGTGGAAGACCTGTCAGTGAAGATGGTATTGACACAATGATGCTCCGATACTTCGCATGAAGGATTACTGAATAGACTCACCAGCAGGAATAACGGGATGCCATCTCAGGACCTCCTTACACACTGCGTCAACATATGGCAACCTTGGACGATCCTCAAAAGTCGGAAGCCTGTCTCGTCCTATCACAGAATCAAGTTCGTCCTGTGCCTTCTTCTGTATGTCAGGAGAGAGCAACATTGCCACGAGAAACCACTTGAGGGAGGCAACGGTCTAGAGAATAATGTTTAGGCTCCGACCCATCTACAAGTTTGAACACCCTCATCCACCGACTTACAGTGTCGAATCCCGCTTGAAAGTATTATTTCAACCACTGGAAGGACCGTGCGCCGTAGTGGGTACTAACCTGAATACATGGAAGCTAATGCACCGGCCAACGCCTCCTCCACCTTGTTGCGATCAGGTCCATTTAATTTCTCGTCCTCCAGTTCCCGAAGATTCTCAAGGGCAAGCGAGGGACGTGCGGTTCCATTGAGCTACAACACGTTTTGTCAACCATTTTGAGATATCGATATGGCGAAAGGAATAGTTACTTGCCATACTTTCCTTAACGAATCGCATCGGAGGATGTACGACCTGATTTCCTAGCTCTTGACCGATACGTATCAGTGGCTTGTAGGTAAACCACGGTAACCACTCAGGAATGTAGCGTACTGAAGGGTATGAGCCAAGTCAATTGTGCTGCTGATGCGCAAAAAAAGGGAAAAAAATACAAACAGAGGGGGATCTGATTGACAAGCAAAGTACCCGGAAGGATCTTTTCAGTTCCGTAGTTATTCCTCTTTCTGGTAGCCACAAGCAGCTTATCGTCGTGCCCATGCACTTGGTATCCATATGTCATGGCGAGGATCAATTCCCCATGAAGGCTAGAAATCGCGAGGTAAATCAGAAAGATAATGCAAGTCAAATGCAAACCCTACGGACAGGTCGAGATGGCCCTCCCACTGATGCGGGCTTTCCAACATCCGAGAAAGGAATACACGCGCCCTCGCCTGTATCGTCGGGAGATAGGAAGCTGTGGCAGCTGGGCGCAGGCTACGGTCAAGCATCCGGCGTCCCAGACGCCAACGTTCATTGCTTCTTGCGAGTGCCAAAACCCAGCTCCATCCCATCCTGATTGACGTGAGCCGGAAACCCACACGGAAGAGTCCAACACATACATTTCGTAAATTGGCGTCCGGGGGCGATCAGAGTAGATAGCTGAACGCTTGTCAAGGAGATCCTTGGCAGCTTTGGTGGTGTTCAGGACGACAATGACCTGCCCAAAAAGTTGGAATGACAAGATGTCTCCTGATATTTGTGTCAGAAGAGGACTTCTGCGGAAAGAGAGAGAGGTACCATATGTTTTTGAGAATTTAGAATATGCCAACCAGGAAAACTGCTTTGGAATATCAAGCATATTGCCGATGACTGGTAGGGGTCGTGGTCCGGGGGGATAGGGTAACCCTCTACGCCTTCTATTATCACGGATAGCCCGAATAGCGGCAAGGAACAATAAAACGACGAAGACATCAGCGATGAATGATAGGTAGTGGGCCATGCTTGTCAATTGTGGATAATGCGAACTGAGTCAACCAAGATGACAGAAACGGGGACAGGTCATTGATATCATAGCGCTTGAAGGCGCCAATTTTATACGAGCTACACTGAATTCTGCGGTTCCATCTAAAATCAGCAGGTAGTCCCCACATGTGTGATGGCTGAGAAGACGGCTGAAAGCCAATTTGAGAGTGACGTGGCGCTTTTGTGTCAAAGTGAACTATCACTGAGGGCCGACCGAGTTCGCCCGACGAGCATGTGAGGAACGCAGAATTTTAGCGTCATGTTTTCCACTTCTCTTGTTTTCCTGGGGAGTAGGTACTAAAGCACGAGTGCAGCGTAGCAGTAACGGGGCAACGCGGCAAGGCGTGCGAGCGTTGGACCCCCAATAAAGTGCCCCGTTTGGCCCGCCCGCATAAAATCAACATTACGGCCCGGCAGAACGAGGGTGTTGATGATGAGTGATGAGGATTTGAATATCAGTAGTACGACGCAGCGAGATGGAAGTTGGCACGTGTGAGTCTGTGAGAACGTGAGGTCAACTGGAGATAGTTAGACGATGGTAAGGCGGCCGGGCCAATACCATTGGTCACCTTACATCTGCGATCTGCGCACAAGCGCACAGCACAAGCACACGCAATTATGTGTGTGCAATTCATGTTGCACGGTGAGGCCAGTTGGCCGCCTTACCTTGGCACTCGTTAAACGAGTAGTTGCTACGCAGCAAGTGATTGCAGCATGCGCTGCATGCTGTGTCGCATGAGGGGACCATTTGGTCACCTCACTTCGGCATGTTTTGACCGAGCGGTCACAGTGATTGCTGCATGGATATAAAGCGCCGCTCCTCCATTCTGGAGAAGCAGACACTTTCTTTATGTTAACTTCGCAATACAACAGCACATTTGGGCCGGTTCTATTGCGGGAAGTTCTTAAGGTTTCAGCCTCAATCAAAACCCAATTTTACCCAACACGCCCGAAGGCGCGCTACAGATGAATACGACGCCACGTCCGGCGATTCGCGACCCCGTCTGATTCGCCACCACGGACCATGCGAGCAACCTCCTTGTGAGTCGAGGTCGCTGGGTAGAACGAAGTGAGAAATTTGACAGCCTTGACAGGGGTAGAAGACGGTGAAAGAACTGAAGGACAAGGATATCGAAGGAAAGTATGTGAAGGCGAGTCGCTCGGCGCCACCAATGATCCACTACGTAAGAGGCTCGTAAGGGTGACCATGTCAGATCGGTATTGCGGCGCCGAACTTCCGTCCTCGGGCTGGTTGACTGCTCACATGATTTTCTTGGCTTGGCTACGGCCGCGGCCGCTATTTCCGTCCGACACCTACGCCGGTGTAGCAACACAGCGTTTTCAGGGGACGGCGAAGGAGAGTCTATATTTGCCAGCAAAGGCGCGCGAGT
>QFFA01001631.1:0-19467 GCA_003316565.1 Russula foetens
CTACGGACCTCCACTTTAGGGGGGTTTCTTTCGAGTGTTGGTTGTAGGGTGTGTGTGGTGGGAGGCCTGGAGACGGCGTCATGAGCGATGCTGGTACGATGACCCCCTGACGTCCGGGGACGTTCTATTGATCTGGCATTCTCGGCGATTTTCGTACGCTGAAAAGACGTTAATTTTGGCATAGTACGAACTTATGACTACTCACATGCTCCCTCCTCGATATGTGTTCACTATCGCTTGCAGAGACAGCATAACCAGGAGGATAAGGGACGGTTGGATTCTGACGTGGGGAGGTTTTTTGGGGCCGCGTGCCGGATTTATCGTTAGAAGTACCCGATGTCGCCTGCGATGGTTGCACCGAAGTCGCCACTCGGCGGGACTCATTGAAAGTTTGAGTTGGCACGGGGTTGTTCTCAGGTTGAACTATTGGAGCTGGTGCGGGTGTTGGAGGGTATGTTGACTGGCGCAGAACTGTAGGCACGACAGCCTGGAGAATCCCAGGTCAGATGGAGTCTTAGTACACAATCAATGCCTACCGTCATCGTCTGGTCTTTCGGGTGGTGACGTCTGGGTCTGATCGAGCCAGGGGGTTTCATCAACGAATTGTCAGATTCGTCTGAGTCCTTGACTGTGACGCGGATAAGCCTTGGATCCTTGCCCATGGACGTCGCAGGTGCATGGCCATCGTTAGCTTCACGTCGTCTCTCCTGGTCCCGAATGGATTTAGGGACATAGTCCTCTCTGATCCTCGGCTCATATCGCTTCTCATCGTGGCGCTGTTCCTCCTCCCTCCGCCTTTCCTTCTCACGCCTCCACTCCTCTTTGTAAGGTCGTCTCTCGTCCTCGTACCTGGGGTCCCGCTCTCGCTGATCCCGATAAACGTGCTCCTGAGCCCGGTCTGTACGCCCCTTGTCCCTTGCTTTGGAATTTACTTTTGACTCTTCTCTCGACCTGTTCCTATTCTGTTCCTTCTCTCTTTCTCTTCCTTCTGGACTGACCTTTTTTAGAAAAGACGCCGGGCGGGGCCAAGTAGAGGCGACTTGCGGCTCTGAGCTTTCGAGGACCGGTGTTGGATGTTGGCGAGAGCGGCGACGAGAACTTTTATAATGATCCTCGGCATGGCGAGTCGCATCTGGAGACATGAAAGCGCCTTTATCCGAAGTCGCAACAGTTCGATGAGATGTGGCACGGGAATCAGGAGCGGCCTCCGAATATCTTGGAGTTGTAGGATGAGTTTCCTGCGGTAAAGGTGTATTTTGATGCGATGCCTTCTGTGACACATACGCAGAGTATCCCTGAGAAGGTTGTGTGGGTACGTTATGAGATGCTTTGCTGGCAGTGGACAAAGATTGAGCGCCTGTCGGGTATGTGGGCAGAGGGGTTTGTGACGATGGGAGGGGACCATCGGAGACATAACCGCGGGTGGAACGACGCTTTGAGTCATCCTTGTCCCTTCCAGAGGCGCGAATATCTGGGGTCTTGTGACGAGGGAGAGAGGTGAAGTTCTTGTGTCTCGGACGATCGGTTTGTTGGTTCAAGGCATCAACAGCGGTAGCTTTCAAGTGTTTATAAGTGCTCATAGTCAAGAGAGCAAAAGAAGATCGGCCTCTCAAGAAGAGAGGAGAAAGGCGAAATAGAGAAGGCCTTTGCGGCCCCAGAACTTAGGTGCTTGAGAGAAATGCGCACCGTCGGGAGACAAAATCGGAAACGAATGAGGACGGGCGGGCGACCGACATGAGGCACTCCCCAGCTTCGTGCTGCTTTCCGCTTATAGACACCGCACGGCGCTCATTCCCCCTCTCGGCAACCTTTTTTTTTTTTTACGTGCAAAGCACTTTGACTCGACCGTCTAAATATACATATTATTGTCCCGTCATGCAAGCGGCGAGGTGACATGAATGATATGAATATGAATAATGCTACATGTACTGTACATCTATCGCCGGATGTCTGCCGAGTGCCAAATAACCCAGGACAATAGCATAACATGTCCAAGGCTATCCATGGTCACAGTGGCGCGCTGAGGGCAAAGCTTCGACTCGCCTAACTCCAAAACGGAGCAAAAACGAGTGATTTGGCTTTGATAGCTCATTCTTACACGGTTTTGACTCACTACCGACAGTGACCAGCGGAAAGAGCTGGTGGAGACCCAAATGATATGACTTCCCCTGTCGAGATGGTTTAAGGACCGTGTGAGAGATAGAACCACTATAAGAAAAGGTCTGAGGGCGACGCTTATCATAGACAGAGACAGACAATGACAAGGAAAGAGAAACTTTTTGGGTCCTTGAGTGAGCGTGTGTGGCAAACATCCGGCAATTTCCGGGATTCCGTGTGCGCGGCCCCATGGGCAGGTTCACGATCTCACTCGTACTGCGTCACTTTGCTTCACGCGTCCATTCTCCCTCTCTGCACCAGGCTCGCCGCCACCAACCATTTACCTGTCTGTACCAATAAATTTCTCCACAGCTTTGACGTCCAATCATTCCGCCTCAACATGGTGCGCCGTGGATACTTCCCATTCATCAAGTATGGAATTTCTGACATTCTTTCTTGACCCCATAGAGCGAAATGGAAACGCTGGATGAGAAGGTGAACGGTGCACCTCCAATGGATATCGATGAACCCGTGTCTGTTAGAGATCGTGTGTAGTTACTTTCGTCCGCTCATTATCTTTTCATCACCGGTTTCACAGACGAGGCCTTTGCTGCCAAACACATGCCAGAACTCGGCCACGATGTCAAGGAGTTCAGAGTCTTTACATGGAAGCTTACGGGTTGGAAGAAGCTCGAAAAGAAGCTCACCAGTCCAGAGTTTGAGTGCGGCGGACATCGCTGGTGAGTATCAAGTCCATCTTTTCCATGTATCTTATCTTCACCTTCGGGCGGGGAAGGCGCATATTACTCTTCCCCTTTGGTAATTCAAATGCTCCTCCAAACGACACGGTCTCCGTCTACCTCGATTATGCTGATCCCAAACGAGCTCCGGAGGGTTGGCACGCATGCGCACAGTTTGCCCTAGTCATCTCCAATCCTCACGATCCTACTATATACACCGTCAGCCGTACGTGCCCCCGCCAATATGAAGGACTTTAACGTGATTTGGTATTCGGCCCTCTTCTAGACGCACACCACCGCTTTATCGCTGAAGAATGTGACTGGGGTTTCACCCGATTCAGCGAGCTCCGCAAGCTATTCACTATTCAGGAAGGCCATAGTAGGCCAACAATTGAGGACGAATGCGCCGATGTCTCTGTGTTCGTCCGTGTGCTCGAAGATCCAACAGGTGTGCTATGGCACAACTTTGTAAAGTAGGATTCTCTGCACTCATCGTCAACCCCATGATTCGTTGACTTTCTTTTCGTCGGTTATTGCAGTTATGACTCGAAGAAGGAGACGGGCTATGTTGGCTTGAAAAATCAAGGCGCAACATGTTACATGAACTCACTGCTCCAATCCCTATATTGCACACGGTACTTCCGCAAGGTGATACTCCTAGTGCTTAATTACCCAAATATTGCGAACTCAGTCATTCCAGGCTGTCTATGAGATTCCTACTGAGGAAGAACGTCCAACCGAGAGCGTCGCTCTAGCTCTTCAGCGCGTCTTTTACCACCTCCAGACATCAGATCAGCCGGTTGGTGCGTTTCTTATCCGCAAGTCGTGATTGATATCCCATGTACTTATCGTTGTCGTAGGCACTACGGAACTGACCAAGTCCTTTGGGTGGACTTCACTGGACTCTTTCTTGCAACACGACGTGCAGGAATTCAATCGTGTTCTGCAGGATAAGCTCGAGTCCAAGATGAAGGTTTACATACTCATATCCCTGATGGGATGGCCACTGACAGTCCTGTAGGCCACTAAGGCGGAAGGAGCTATCGCCAAACTTTTTGTTGGGAAGATGAAGAGTTACATCAAGTGTGTCAATGTTGATTTTGAGTCTTCGCGAATCGAAGAATTCAACGGTACGTTCTATCACTGCAGTGGATTCCGACGCTCATGAACGAATTTATAGACCTGCAACTCAACGTCAAGGGTATGAAGAATCTCTACGACTCATTTCGAGACTATGTTGCAGTCGAGACACTTGACGGTGAGAACAAGTACCAGGCAGAAGGGTATGGTCTACAAGACGCGAAGAAGGGAATAATTTTCCAGTCTTTCCCTCCCGTTCTTCACCTTCAGCTCAAGCGCTTCGAGTATGATGTCCAGCGGGACGCTATGGTCAAGGTAAGCCCCACGTTCATAATTAGTAGAATCATAGTTAATTCCCAATTTGCAGATCAACGATCGGCACGAATTTCCTTTTGAGATCGACCTCTCTGAGTTCTTAGATGAGACGGCTGACAGATCACAACCGTGGGTCTACAAACTACATGGTGTGCTCGTTCACTCCGGAGATCTCCATGGCGGTCACTACTTCGCTTGCATCAAACCTGATGCCGCTAGCCGGTGGCTCAAGTTTGACGATGACCGAGTCACACCTGTGACAGATCGCGAGGTCCTTGAGGAGAATTACGGCGGAGAAGTCCTCAATGGCATTCCTCCTACGCTGCAGCGGAATCAAGTTCGCTCGATGAAGAGGTTCTCGAACGCGTACATGTTGGTATACATCCGGGAGGCACTTACAGATGACGTGCTACCCCCATTCAAGGAAGAGGATACACCAGCACACCTCAGTAAGTGACACCGTATCATTTACTTTATTGTTACTGATGGCTGTGTATTAGAAAGACGCCTGGATGAGGAACGTTTGCAGTTCGAAGCAAAACGTCGCGAACGCGAAGAGCAACATCTTTTCCTCACTGCAAAGGTAAGGCTATATCACTGTCCTTGAATGCATTCTACAACTTCTTTTGAACGCAGGTCATCACCGATGACACATTTTCTCTTCATGAGGGCTTTGACCTCGCGAGCTTTGACGAGAAAAACTGGCCTCCGTCCGAACTTCCAACATTCCGCGTACTCAAGACTGAGACTTATAACGTCTTCAAGGCGCGGGTAGCCCAACATTTCAACTACCCCGACAATCAAATTCGGTTATGGGTGTTGGTTAATCGACAAAACAAGACCGTTCGCCCCGACACTCACATACCAGAAAATGAGCCCACTCTTAGTGCGTCATGTCCTGGCATACACGGTTCTATTTCTTATCTAGCATACAGCGGTTGATATCATCCGGAATAATATGGCTGCAAGGCAGACTGACCTTCGCCTATACTTGGATGTGATTCCAGATCTGAGCAAGGTATATATGCTGTCAACAACTTTTCCTCTCTCTCACTCGCAATTTTACGTAGCCCGAGCTTCCTCAAGGAACCATCATGGTCTTTTTAAAGCACTTCGACACGTCGAAGCAGACGCTCCATGGCATCGGCAAGTGCTATGCTCAGCGGAATGCTAAGATTAGCGATCTTGTCCCCACCATCAATGAAAGAATGCGATGGACGCCAGGAACCCCCTTGAAACTCTTTGAAGAGATAAAACCTGGAATGATTGAGCACATGAAACCTAAACTGACGTTCTCCCAGAGCGAAATCCAGGACGGTGACGTGATTTGTTTCCAAGTTGACCTCTCAGAAAAGGAGTACGTGCTTTAAACTGTTCTTTGAGGATCATCTGATATCAGCCAGGGTTCACGATCTCGAGATGCAAGGGCTTTACTCAAATCCCATCCAGTTCTATGACTTCTTACAAAACCGCGTAATGATCGTTTTCCGGCCCAAGTCTGATTCTGACCCTGAGGCCCCCGAGTTCAGCCTTGTGCTCAGCAAGAAGCAGACATACGACACAGTACGTGCTCCTTGTTGTCCAGTGCAAGGATATATTTATCGGCACGCTCCCCTATGCAGATGGCCACCAAAGTTGCCGAATATCTTCGCCATGATCCTATAAAGCTGCGGTTCATAACCACACATGCATCGAACGCCTCACCCAAGGCCATTCTGAAGCGATCCCTGAATCAAAGCATTGCCGAGATCATCTCACCATCCTATACGAGCCCCTCTACAACTGTTATATTGTATGAGAAGTTGGACGTTAGCATCGTGGAGCTTGAAACGAAAAGGAGCCTCAAAGTCATTTGGACTGGGATTCACAACAGGGAGGAATCGACGCACACGTTCCTCCTTCCAAAAACGAGTATGGTGCACGAGCTGGCGGATCATTTGTCTAAGCAGGTCACGATGTCGGCTAACGGACAAGGCTCTGGCAAGATACGAGTGTTTGAGGTATCGAAGGACGGCAAAACGCAGAAGGAGTTCACTGGGTCGGAGATGATAGGCAACATTCCCGACCCAGTGGAGTTATACGCCGAAGTAAAGAAGCTCGCTATGTTGCGTGTTTGTTCACTCAATTTCGCTTTGTAGGAAATCCCTTTGGAGGAGCACTATGCGGATGACGCCGACAAGGTGATCAGCGTGTTCCATTTCTCGAAAGAGGTTCAGCGAACACACGGGGTTCCGTTCAAATTTGTTGTCAAACCTGTAAGTTCTCAACTTCTGAGACGAGAAGGCAATAGGCTAAACCCGAACCAGGGCGAACGGTTTGCTGATACGAAGAAGCGGCTCCAAGCTCGGATTGGGGCCTCAGACAAGGATTTTGCGCGGTTCCGATTCGCATTAATCCAGGCAGTGACATTCAAACAACCATCATACATCGAGGATGGTGAGCTTATTACACCCAAGTTTTTCAAATAGAGAATCGCTCAATTGCAGTAGACGACAACATTTACGAGCACAAGTTCGCACCAGACGACGTTCTGGGGTTAGATCATGTGGACAAATCTGGGAAGACGCGGACTGGCACGGGAGAGAAAGCAATTGTGATTCGTGGGTGAGAGGACTGGGCTGTGCTGTTTCCTCTGCTCTGCTTTCTTCAGCGCCCGTTACCTTTGACACTGTTTTGACTTCACGATCATCATCATCCTCGCCATATCATGCATCGTGTCCCTTGACGGCCAGTATGAAGATTATGACTTGGATAAGTTGACAAAACGGGGAGGTGCACATAAATACTGTAGATTAGGAATTATTTTCGCTTCTTTGACTTTTTAGCGGACTGGATAATCATCATGAGCACCCAGCGAGCGATTGTTGTCCGATCAGAATATAACTCACTTTAGGTGTGCGGGGATTTGCTTCGCCTTCACTGGAAATGCCATCTGCGGTAGAGCCAGGTGTAGGTGGGGCAAGGGATGGTGAAGACTTTGAAGGGGTAGAGGGCTTTGGCACCGTGGGGCTAGCAGAAGCAGACGCAGGGGCGACAGGCTTCTGGTCAACCACCCTCTTACCATATTTCATCTCTGAAAATTCGTCAACATCACGAAATGACACGCGCCAAATAAAGTAGAAGAATACCATTTCGTGCACGCTCCAGGGGTATCTGTTCCACTACTGCTCTCGTCTTCTCATTGGCAACCATCTCGCTGGCGGTCTGGAAGAGTACCTGTCCCCAACCCTCCACAAAAGTATTTGCCTCAGCGTGGACCTCGACAATTTCCGCCTCGAGTTCCTTCTCTGCAGCAAGTAGGCTATTCCAGAGGTCATCACCGACAGAACCCTTTTGCAGCAGGTTTTGGAGCGCTGGCTTGTCCTCACGAATGCGAAGAATCCGCTGGACGTCTGCGATGGCCCGCCGAACGAGTGCGGCTTTCAATAAAGCGTCGGAAGCGGGGGGGTCGGTGCGCTGAAGGAGTGTGACATATGTGTCTCTCTCGACGTGTCTTGGGAAGTAAGGCTCGACTCGTTTGCCTAAAGGAGGGAGGGGGGAAAAAGTGCGGCGTGGGCTCTCAAGCGCATACAGGTGCGTGCAGGGAAGGAAGTGGCTTACTTGCGGTGCTCTTCCTGTAGAAATGACTGAAAATGAAAAGGCCGCCGAATACGACAAAAACGTAGAATACGGGGACGAGCACAGAGGCCATGGCTTGCGGCCGATTATTTCGAGTAAAAAGGCTGGTGAATGTCAGGTGTTGCTGTCTTTTGACGCGTGCCACATTCACTGATGGAATCGGTTAACGTGTTCCGTTTAATTTACATCTATTTGTTCCCGGCCCATGTCGGCCCTGTTATCCGTACTGAGGTTTGTCGGGTTTACACCGAACACCGAACAATGTTGTCTCGCACGGTTTCGCGTTTAACCCCTCTGAGGAATCGTGCCATCTCGCAGAGGTTTGCATCCACAAAAGTATGGCATGCCATCCAATCCTACTCACTCTCCGGTCTTACGCACAACACAGACCTTGAGAGAGACACTTCAAGAGGTCATTCCTGCCAAGCAAGAACAACTCAAACAATTGGTGTGGCCAGTCACATTTGGACATTGCCCGGGCTCATAAAGTCTTTAGAAAGCGCAGCACTCGCATACAGTCATTGGCGATGTTAAAGTCGAGAACATTATCGGAGGTATGCGTGGACTGAAGGCAATGTTATGGGAGGCATCCGTCCTAGACCCGAACGAGGTGCATTCGTCCGACATAATCAATACCCGTGCTGAAACCCTGTGTTTAGGGAATACGCTTCCATGGCTTGAGCATCCCTGATTGCCAGCGGCAGCTTCCTGCTGCTCCAGGTGGCAAAGAAATCATCGCCGAAAGCATGCTCTGGCTGCTTCTTACTGGCAAGGTTCCCACCGAAGCGGAAACGCTCCAGCTCTCCCGCGAGCTCGCTGAGAAGGGTGACCTCCCGACCTACGTCGAGAAGCTCATCGACGGGTAGGAGTCTCCTTCATCTGTTTTCCATGTCCACCCAAAACTCCGTGCACGGATAGACTCTCCCCCTCGATACATCCGATGACGCAGCTTGGCGTTGGCGTTGCGGCACTCAACCACGACAGCGTGTTCCAGAAAGCATACGAGACGGGAATAAAGAAGGCGGACTATTGGACATACACCCTGGAGGACTGCCTCACGCTCATCGCGCGTCTTCCCGCCCTCGCAGCTCGCATCTACAGAAACGTGTACAAGCGTGGCGCTGTGGCGCCTCCCATCAACAGGGATTTAGATCTTGTTGGCAATTATACCGCACTCATGGGTTATGGCGCGAACAAAGATTTGACGGAATATCTCCGGTTGTATATCTCCATTCATGGCGATCATGAGGGCGGAAATGCCTCAGCGCACACCGCCCGTATGTTTGTGATATGATGCGCTTCGTCGTCTCGTTGAGCATTCCTCGTAGATCTCGTGGGCTCGACATTGGCGGACCCTTACCTAGCGTACTCCGCCGCTCTCTTTGCATTGGCTGGACCATTGCATGGGTGAGCCGTTGCTTTCTCTTTCATGCATCGTACAAGTCTCGATTTTCGCGCCCATAGCCTTGCCAACCAAGAAGTGTTACGATGGCAATTGGCGATGCAAAAAGAGCTCGGCGACAACATCACACATCAAGACATCAAGGATTATCTCTGGAAGACCTTGAAGAGCGGTCAGGTTGTGCCCGGGTTAGTTGCAACCCCTTCTTCCGGAAGTGCTCCGCAGTAAATAATTGGTTAGCTACGGACATGGTGTCTTGCGGAAGTCCGACCCTCGCTTTATTGCCCTTCAGGAGTTCTGTAATACCCGGCCAGAGCTACTGAAGAGCCCCACAATTCAGCTTGTGAAAAAAGTGAGGTCGACTGCCCACACGCCGCTGCTGCCTCCGCCGTTATTGCTGACATCTACGATCATTTAGACCTACGAAGTTGCACCTGGGGTCCTAACCGAACATGGGAAGGTGGGCGGAATGATACGGGTGTGTCATGTCGTCATACTGACTTGTGCCAATAGACCAAGAACCCATGGCCTAATGTCGATGCCGCTTCTGGTTCGTCCACTTGTGCTTGGCCCCAAAAGACCTGCTCCTCAATCCAACATTCTCCCCTAGGATGCGTGCTTTACCACTACGGCCTCACGGAGTTCAAGGTACTGTGATGCACTTCATAGAAGCGATGCACTCTCTTACCATCTGCGTTCTCTTCTACAAGTATTACACCGTAATCTTCGGTGTCTCTCGTGGTGCGTAGTATCAACACGCCAACGCCATCCGCACGAAAACTGATGCCCATTTACGTAGCATTGGGTGCATTGACGCAACTTGTCTGGGCTCGTGGTAGGTTGTGTCACTCTAACGAACTTATATCGCTTAATGATAGGATTAGCTCTTGGCCTTCCATTGGAGCGTCCAAAGTGTACGTTTCATTCAACATAGGAGACAATTTAAGAATCTAACGCATATTCGTAGCTGTATCGATGGATGCTCTCTGGGAGATCATCAGTAAAAGCGCCTAATCATAGCCGGAGAGACAGCTGGGGCTAGTCGTAGACTTATACAGTTAATTGTGACAGTGAAAAATGACATTTGCCCTCTGTCGAAGAGTGCCGTTTACAATATCGGTATGCCGGGTATTCGCCACCAATAGCTATCAAAATACTGCAAACCACCAAGGAATCAGAGACGAACGACACAAACCAACCTCACCAGGTAAAACGAGTCACAATAATCAAACAACCGAAATCATCCGTACAAAAAATGAAAGGAAAAGGTCAGAGTAAGCGATAGCAAGCAAGGCCCAACCAGGGAGATGTAAAATAATAAATAACATCCGAGGGATGGGACTAGAGCCTTCGAGTGGCCTGCTGAGCTTGCTGTGGCGGAGGTGCACTTCTCAAGGGAACACCTTGACGAGGTTGACCCTGGCTAGGCATGTAACCCTGTGGAGGGGGTTGACCTTGCCCACGTGCGGCAGGATAGCCTTGCAATGGACGACTTTGCGGTGGCGGGACGTTACCCTGCCCCGGAGGTGGGACACGCTGAGACATTTGTTGCTGAGGCATAGGACCAGGATCACGCAGCGAAACAGGAGCTGGGCGACCGTTCGCGCCAGGAACACCTGCAGCCATGGGAGCGCCTCCCATTGAAGGATTCTTCTCTGCAGCTTTGATAATCTCGTCACTGTAAGAGGGAGTCGCGTAAGAGGTAGGGTGGGCACGTAAAAGCTTGGCTCACTCTAGAAGATTCAAGGCTGCACAGAGGACAACCCATTCTACGCAGTCCTCGTTGCCCTCACCCAACGTCTGCCAGACTGCCTTCTCTTCTGGGGTTTTGCCCGAGATTGTAATGCGAGTGCCACCACCGTTGGGACCAGGAGGATTTTTCTGAATCTTGCCAAACTCGATGCGTTTCGGGGGGATATTGTGGCCTGCGTAAGCAAAGTAAAACATGCTCCAAAACGCGGCATTTGGATTTGGCTTGGAAATTTGAAAAAGTGGAAGATCCGGGGAATCGGGCGATGGAAGGGAGAGCTTGTATATGGGAGAAATTACGCCGGTGTTGGTGATGGACCATTTGAGGTTGCGAGAGGCTTCGCAGCGCACGACGCGAGAGGAAGCGCCGCCAGTTCCATGCCCAGGATCCGAGGTGGTGCCCTTAACCGCAGGATTATTGGCACGTGGTGGGAAAAGCTTGGCGACGCAGAGGTCGCCTTGGGGAGAGGGTGTCAAAAGGTAGTTCTCCGCATTCTAAACAGTGCGGTAATGAGTCTGGAGAGCGGATGAGATGAGGAGGGAAAACGGACGAAATTTGTGTGTAGATACGAGTAGAGGATATTGGAGGGTTGACCTAAAAGGGGAGAGATAGACGTGAATAATGATGTGGGGTAAATAATGGAAGGGACGTTACCATGGGGAGTCACTATGAGGGTTGGAAGGTGATTGGGTATTGGGGGATGTGTGGGGGACGTGTAAACGGAGTAAATGGCTGCCATCAAAGAAACTGTAGGTGGCGGACTGGGCTAAAGACGGGCGAGGGGGTGGGGGATACGTAGGCGAGAACGTCGTGCAGTCCGGTCGTCGAAGGGGGTGATTTGGCAATCACGGGACTTGGTCACGCACACGATTAACATTCCCACGCTTGTCTTTGAGCCGTCGGTTCATCAATCAATCCAATCCCATTCCATTCCATCGTCGCAATCGATATATTCGATTCGATTCCGTATTTGCTTTCTGTCATCAATCTCAACGCACCCTCACTTTTACAGGTATGAAAAACTTTAAGAAATCTTTGGTATTTCCCCCCTTTCTTTTCCTTATCCTTCTCTCACATCCCCTCCCCACCCTAGCTTCGTGGAAAAGACTCAAGCTCATCAAAAAACAAACCCCCTCAACAGTCTTCGACCCCGTCCTCTGCTTCCTCTTCCTCCACATCATCACCCCCTCAGTCTTCCCCCTCTGGTCAATCTTCCCTTCCGAATAGCTCCGGACATAATGGGAGCAACCACTCTCTTGCATCACAACCACCATCACAAACCTCTCGCACTTCCGTTCAAAACGCACCCCCTCAGGATCGCAGGCTAGCGGTCGATAGAGCAACCCCTGCACCTCCTATTGTCGTCGTCAGTCCAGATACCTCTGATCAGACGTCACGAAGTAGTGGTGGCTATGGTTCCCCAGAGCGTCTGTCCATTGGTCTTGAACCAGGGGGTTCCGCCACTCCACCCCGAACAAGTCCTCTGAATCGCCTCAGAGGTCCCAAGGATACCATCCCAATTGTCGGTAAGCCCCCGAGAAAGCAGAGGAGCAGTCGTTTTGTCGTCACAGAGAAAGTCGAGATCGAACGGCTGCCTCCCTTTATGGGTCTGTTGTACCGATTTCACACCTACTCTGCAATCGTCTCATCACCGCCTCAGAAATCCCCCCTAATGAACGCCCTCAACTCTTCATAAAGAAGTTACACCAATGTCACGTCCTTTTTGACTTCAACGATGCTAGCTCCGAGCTCAAAGGCAAACAGATCAAAGCACAAACCCTACACGAAATGCTAGAGTACATTACCACACAGCGTGGAGTTATTTCCGAAAACATATACCCCGAGGTGATCAAGATGGTGAGCTCTATCCTTCCCTCACTCGATCCCAGTTTATGAATCCCCCACCAAGTTCGCTACCAACCTTTTCCGCTCCATACCCCCTCCTGTGAATCCTACCGGTGACGCGTTCGACCCAGAGGAAGACGAGCCCGTTCTCGAACTTGCCTGGCCCCACTTAAAGATCGTTTATGAATTCTTCCTCCGCTTCGTCGAGAGTCCAGATTTTAACACAAATCTAGCCAAGCGCTACATCGATCAGTCCTTCGTCTTGAACTTGCTCGAACTCTTCGACTCGGAGGACCCCCGCGAGCGCGACTTTTTAAAGACTACTCTACACCGGATATATGGCAAGTTTCTCAATCTCCGCGCGCCCATCCGGCGCTCTATCAACAACGTCTTCTACCATTTCATCTACGAGACCGAGCGGCATAATGGCATCGCAGAACTTCTTGAGATCCTGGGCTCTATTATCAACGGCTTTGCGTTGCCCCTCAAGGATGAACACAAAACCTTTTTGATGCGCGTTCTTATCCCGCTCCATAAGGTCAAGAGTCTTTCGATGTATCATCCTCAGCTCGCGTACTGTGTCGTTCAGTTCCTGGAGAAGGACGGCTCCCTAGCAGAAGAAGTTGTACTTGGTCTCCTCAAGTACTGGCCAAAAGTAAATTCCCCCAAAGAAGTGATGTTCCTGAGCGAAGTGGAGGAGATCCTAGATGTGATTGATCCCGCCGAGTTTCAGAAGATCCAAGTTCCTTTGTTCCAACAACTTGCGCGGTGCATCAACAGTCAACACTTCCAAGTAGCGGAACGCGCTCTGTACTATTGGAATAACGAGTACATCGTCAACTTGATGAGTGATAACATGACAATAATTCTGCCGATCGTTTTCCCCGCTTTGTACCAAAACTCAAAATCCCACTGGAACCGGTGCGCGCAGTTCTTGTCGCGTCCTCGAGGTTTGGCTTACCAATTCGTCCAGTACAATACATGGCATGGTGTATAACGCTCTCAAACTTTTTATGGAACTCAATCCCGACCTGTTCGACGAGACGTTGCAGCAATATAAGCAGCGGAAAATCGAGTGCGTTACATACTGAATCTTATCAAGAAATCATATCTAATCATCCCATGTAGAGAGCGGCAACACGCTCTGGAACGATATGAGAGTTGGAAGAAGATCCGGGCAAGAGCACTTGAGAATGCGAACGGCCACTTACCTGAGGGCTTTGCCGAAGATGAGCCTCAGCCCCCTCCTCCACCGTCACCAGAGGGTGACATTGTAGACCTGGCAATGGATCTCAATGCCGTATCGATTGATGGTGAGGTGCCGCATGACCTGGATGATAGCGGAATTGAGCGAGTGCCGACCGCGGATCCTGGACTGGATGTGAGTGGAGGGATTCAGAAAGGTTTCGTTCTCAGCACATATTGATGTACTCGTGCAGCGACCGCTTCCCGAAGTTGGGACTAGCTTGGAACAGTCACCTCTGGGAGGTGGAACACATGTACGGAGGAGAAGTGTACTGCCAGGCAAGTGAACAATTGTAAAGATGAAAGGGGAGAAGAACTGACGGGTGACCAGTGGACCCTACCGTACTGCGCGATCTGCAAGCGCATCGTAGTCTAGACGATGGACTTGGACCACGGGGGGGGTAGACGAAGGGTGTCTGGCGCGTTGTGTGGGACTATTGAAGGGACTGCTGCAGGGCTGACTGTACACTATTCACGCCTCTCTGGAGCCGGATTTCGACTCGACCCAATATTCACTTAAGTGGAAAGCACAGCTTAGCTAAGCGAGTGAAGGCTCTTGTGGAAAGTCGAAGAAGGCTCTGGAATGCCATCGAAAAAAATGTATGCGGTATTATAAAACCCTGAGAATTGCCGTGCCGCCATTCTTTCCCCATCTTTTATTCTTCTTCTTACTCTACCACAACGATGACGAAAGCTGTTGGTATCGACCTTGGCACGACCTACTCGTGAGCTTCCTTCTCCCGTTGCTGTCCACACCCTTCTTACTCCCGTTCCCCCATACAGCTGCGTTGGTGTCTGGCAAAACGATCGTGTTGAAATTATTGCAAATGACCAGGGTAATCGCACAACCCCCTCATACGTCTCCTTCTCAGAAAATGAACGTCTGATCGGCGATGCCGCGAAGAATCAAGTTGCGATGAACCCTCACAACACGTACGTCTACCGTCGTGCTATCTTAATATCGTCTTATCTCATTTCATCCAACATAGTGTCTTCGACGCTAAACGTCTCATCGGCCGCAAATTCGATGACGCAGAGGTGCAGGCCGACATCAAGCACTTCCCATTCAAGGTCTTCAACAAGACTGGGAAGCCCTATATGCGTGTCCAATATCGAGGCGAGGATAAGGAATTCGTGAGTGAAAAGAGTCACATTCGTCGACATTTGGGGCTAACGTCCTTCCTTTTATAGTCGCCCGAAGAAATTTCGTCCATGGTCCTCTTGAAGATGAAAGAGACCGCAGAGTCTTACCTCGGCGGCACCGTCACTAATGCTGTCGTCACTGTTCCGGCCTACTTTAACGACTCGCAACGTCAAGCCACAAAGGATGCTGGCACAATTTCTGGTCTCAACGTCCTTCGTATCATCAACGAGCCTACTGCTGCGGCTATCGCATATGGTCTCGACAAGAAGGTTTCCGGCGAGAGGAACGTTCTCATCTTTGACTTGGGTGGTGGAACTTTCGATGTCTCTCTCTTGACTATCGAGGAGGGCATCTTCGAGGTCAAGGCCACCGCCGGTGACACCCATCTTGGTGGAGAAGACTTCGACAACCGCCTTGTCAATCATTTCGTACAAGAGTTCAAGCGCAAGTTCAAGAAGGACTTGTCATCGAACCCGCGTGCCCTCCGTCGTCTCCGAACTGCTTGCGAGCGCGCCAAGCGTACACTTTCGTCCGCCACCAACACAACCATTGAGATTGACTCTCTTTACGAGGGCATCGACTTCTACACGTCCCTCACCCGTGCGCGTTTCGAGGAGCTGTGCCAGGACCTGTTCCGCAGCACTTTAGAGCCCGTTGAAAAGGTCCTTCGTGACTCGAAGATCGACAAGGCCAGCGTGCACGAGATTGTCCTCGTCGGCGGTTCTACCCGCATTCCCCGCATCGTCAAACTTGTTTCCAACTTTTTCGGCGGCAAGGAGCCCAACAAGAGCATCAACCCAGACGAGGCCGTTGCTTACGGGGCGGCCGTGCAGGCTGCTATCCTCTCTGGCGACACCTCTGAGAAGACCCAGGACCTTCTACTCCTTGATGTCGCCCCACTGTCTCTTGGGTGAGTTGTCTTTTGATCGTATGTCTCTACTTGATTGGCTAACGTTGTTCCTAGTATCGAGACTGCAGGTGGTGTCATGACTGCGCTCATCAAGCGCAATACGACGGTCCCAACCAAGAAGTCAGAAATTTTCTCTACATACTCCGACAACCAGCCAGGTGTCCTTATTCAGGTGTACGAGGGTGAACGTGCAAGGACGAAGGACAACAATCTGCTCGGCAAATTCGAACTGTCCGGCATTCCCCCAGCCCCTCGCGGTGTACCTCAAGTAGAAGTAACATTCGATATCGATGCTAATGGTATCTTGAACGTCTCGGCTGCGGACAAGACCACTGGCAAATCGAATCGTATTACAATCACCAATGACAAGGGTCGTCTGTCGAAGGAGGAAATTGAGCGGATGGTCAACGATGCCGAGAAGTACAGGTGTAAGCAGGCATTTCATTTCTCGATAGAGTCGTTTGTGACACCTCACTCTAGCCGAGGATGAGGCGGCGGCCGCTCGTATTTCTGCGAAGAACGGCCTCGAGTCGTATGCGTACAACCTCCGCAACTCCTTGAGTGATGAGAAGCTTGCCGGCAAATTCGATGCCGCAGACAAGTCGAAGTTGGAGAGCGCGGTGAATGATACAATCTCCTGGCTGGATAGTTCGCAAGAAGCCTCGATGGAGGAGTACAGCGAGAAGCAAAAGGAACTTGAGGCGATTGCGAACCCTATCATGCAGAAGCTGTATGCCCAGGCAGGTGCGGGTGCAGGTGCAGGAGGATTCCCCGGTGGTGCGTTCCCAGGCGGTGCTCCGGGAGCTGCACCAGGAGGCTTCCCTGGCCCCGGCGGCGAGGATGGGCCCAGTGTTGAAGAGGTTGACTAGGGGGTTGTCTCCTCGGCAGTTGTATTCATTATCAGTTCGGACTTGCTATCATCAAAAGTAATGACGTTGGTGTAAGGTAGCTCCTGCATATGTCTAGAATCTCATATATCATTGCATCGTCCTTCATTAAACTTCGGTTGCCCCCCCCCTGCAAAATCTTTGGTAGGTAGTATGCATACTATTCCCGCAACCTCTTTGTCGAGATTTGTCGAAATTGGAGAGCATGGTGAATGAGACAATCTCCTGGCTGGATGCTTTACACGAGGCATCGATCGAGGAGTACAAAGAGAAGCAAAGCAATAGGAACTCGAGTTCACTGCGTTCTCCATCATTCAGAAACATTCCTATTAGGCGAGCGAAGGAAGGGGCTTCTCTGATGCTGGCGTCTCAGGCGGTGCTCCGGGAGATGCATGTGAGATAACATTGAGACGTAGCTGCACCCCCCAAACCCATCGAAGAAGGGTTCCTTTCAATCCGAGTCCGCGTACCATGTCATAGTAGAGGACTGAAAATATCAGATATTATTCAGTGTAAAGTTCATCACTGTATCTAGCTGCGCGGATGGTTAATATCGAGAAAAAGGAAGCCTCTGCACTGCCATATGTTCAAGTTGGTGACCAACACCTGAGGGACTGGGTAAAATTAGAAGTAGCGAGCGGTCACTGTGAACTCGAAAGGTAACAGCCAGGGTGACATGGGGGAGAGTGGGAGCTCGGCAAGGACAGATACCATGCTAGGTGCTGGCAATAGGTCTGATACCGCTGGAAAGAAACTTGTACGACAATCGCCGGACAAAGGCGCATCATGATTGAGTCGGACTTTGTTCCATCCCGTTGTCCACGACCACGACACTCACACTGGCGGCCTCTGAGGGCCTCTCAGAGGCTCCGGAAACGGAACACTAGAGTGGAAAGCATGCTCTGGCCGATCGAGCGATTCATATCCTCGTGGAAGGACAAAGCAAGGCTGGATAAAGGCCAAAAAAAGTTCCCTAAACGTTAAATCCTGACAGTGAGCATTTCCTTTCACTCAGCCCTCCTGAATTTCATCCACTTGGCCATGTGCTCAAAATTCGGAGAGCCATGGAGGGAACGGAAGGGCGTGCCTCGTGGTTACTCTGAGCAAGTGCTGCCAGTGGAGCAGACTCGACCTTCCGAAAGTGGGGTGCCTTGAATGAACCTGGGAGTGGCAGTGGAGGATTCAGGGACTTGATACAATATATCCTTGTTTCAGCAGTATATTTGTGAGGGTTGGCATGCTGGGGGCGTGGGGCGTACAGAAATTTAGATGGTACTAGATGCCAGCCAGGTGGATCAACCGGGCCGCTTTACACAGCCAACTCATGTCATGTCTGTCATCAGTCAGGTCACAACCTAGTACTATCACTTAGTTGCACTACCGCAAAGAGATCATGAGAGCGTCTGTTAGGCTTCTCATTCTGCTGCAACGATGACCAACGCTGTTGGTATCGATTTTGGTACAACCTACTGGTGAGCGTCCCTTTCTTCCGCTCTGATTACCTGGACACATTACACTCATTCCTTCTTACAGTTGCGTTGGTGTCTGGCAAAATAATCACGTAGAAATTATCGCAAACGACCATGGTAACCGTATAACCCCATCATATGTCTCCTTCTCAGAATACGGGCGTTCGATCGGCGATGCTGCGAAGAATCAGGCCGCGAGGAACCCCCGCAACACGTACGTCTATCGTTGTGCAACCTTATCATAATGTTGCTACATCTCATTTCATCCAACCTTAGTGAGTGTCTTCGACGCCAAGCGCCTTATCGGCCGCAAATTCGATGATGCAGAGGTGCAGGCCGATGTCAAGCAGTTCCCTTTCACGGTCTTCAACAAGGCTGGAAAGCCCTACATCCGTGTCCAATACCGAGGCAAAGAGAAGGAGTTTGTAAGTGAGAAATTGTTGGATTCACTGACATACGGATATAACGCCGTTCCTTTCATAGTCACCCGAAGAAATCTCGTCGATGATTCTCTTGAAGATGAAAGAGACCGCAGAGTCTTACCTCGGGACCACCGTCACCAATGCCGTCGTCACCGTTCCATCCAACTCCGGCGACTCGCAGCGTCAGGCAACGAAGGATGCTTGTATAATTTCTGGTCTCAACGTCCTTCGCGTTATCAATGAGGCCACAGCCGCTGCCATCGCGTACGGTCTAGACAATGGGGTTTCCGATGAGAGGAACGTTCTCGTCTTCGACTTGGGTGGAGGGACCTTTGATGTCTCTCTCTTGACAATGGAGCAGGGTATCTTGGAAGTCAAAGCTACAGCCGGTGACCCCCATCTTGGTGGAGAAGACTTCGACAACCGCCTTGTCAATCATTTCGTTCAGGAGTTCAAGCGCAAGTTCAAGAAGGATTTGTCATCGAACCCGCGTGCCCTCCGTCGTCTCCGAACTGCTTGCGAGCGCGCCAAGCGTACACTTTC
>QFFA01001633.1:0-18363 GCA_003316565.1 Russula foetens
CCTTCCTTACGAGCCGATCCATCCACTAAGTTCTCTAGGCAGCCCAACAGTTGCCTGATACGGTTTGCGACAATTTCTTCGTACTCCTTCATGGCGGTAGAAGAAAAGGCGCGATTCCAAGGTTTGCGTTGGTGCATATGTTTTATTGGATCGCCCTGAGCGATCAAAGATGGGTTCCCAGGTCTATTCTCCCAACCTAATCATCACATCTAGTCAGTGAAAAGCGACAGAGATGACAAAGTACGTACGTGGTCCTTTGGGCAGGCCACCTTGGCCGAGCACGGGGTGAATGAGGGATGCATCACGAATCGAGAGCTCGTTGGGCCCTGAAGATTGGTAAGTGGACAAATCAATCATGAGAGAACCGACCCCGACCTATTCTCACAACATCGCCATAACAATCGTGTAGGCGTTTATAGTACCTATGTGAATCACCTCTTGCACAGACATATGCCGCCCACCAGTTTGACGTTTTGGCAATTACTGGGCCAGGGTATTTGGAGAGAGGATGGGTAGAAGAGAGGCGATATGCGAGCGTGAAAAATATCAAGGCACCGATATAGGCGGTAAAGGCAAGTGGGACAGCGGTGTATATTGATTGTCCGGTGTGGGCGATGGGTTGAGAAAGAAGCGCCGGGATGACGAGAAGAAGAGTGACACGTGAAAGCTTGGACTTTGGCTCAAAGTAGCGAAAGACTAAATGGGATACCTAAACATCGAATCAATGAGAACGTTGGCAGACTTGGATGCACAGAATGGTAGCTTACGAAGCCAGTAGCAAGGACGATGACTTCGGCGTCAAGGTTGGAAAGACTCTTGTGTGTGCGACGCAGCGGCCAATGTTGTGTGAGAGTAGTAGGCACTGGCAGAAGCATTGTGGGTGAGTCACTTGGTATCCAGTGGACGTCTATTCAAGCTGACAAGGAATGAATGACGGGGCTCCGTTACGAGGATTATATGAATGATAGACAAACTAACTGAAGAATTCTTCGCCAGTGATGAGGCGAGACGGCAATTATCCACGATGCACGATGGAAACGAGGAACAATTGAGGTCCGACACGTGGACCCTGAGCACTGCCAGTGACGTTAACCATCATAACCATCACCGATAGAAGGCCCCGCTTAGGAAGGTAGACTCTGTAGAGCGCCTACTAGTGAATTAGTTGTCTTGAATGTAATATGCTACGCTCAAAATCCTGTACTGCGGTGCAAAAGTGTTTAGGTGGGTGCACGACCTCGGGGACGCCAACATGTAAATCAAGCCAGGTCACGGTAGGGCCCCGGGTAAATACGACAACCAGCGTCCATAGTATGATCGCATTGATCGCTTCGGTCTTGGATCACATCACAATTCCGTTTAGCAAGACACGGCATGATGTGATCCGATCCTGGGCATGCCGGCTGTGGTAACGGCCCGATTCAATTAGAATCGTCAGCTCATATTGATAGGATAGGGAAAAAGCCCTCACTTGCAGGGCTATCCTTCGCCCGACAGTCTTCCATTTGTTTAAACTATTCCACTGGACACGTTGGATGATTTCTTGTTTTCACAGGAGGATAATGAGGTAGAATATGTAGCGAAATCTTCAGAACACGCCATGGCACGGCCGCGGCCGCGCATAAGGGCATCACCAGAATTTGCCACGCCACTAACTTTTCCCCGCGTGCATTAATTATATAATAATACAATGAGGGTTTATGGGTCACATGACACAACGCGTGACGCGGTTGAACTCCGAGTCCCGAGTCCCGAGTCGAACTCACATTCAACCCGCAACCTGCAGACGGGAGAATCGAGAATCGTATCATGGATACCTCGTCGTCGTGAGTTTTAAGGACGCCCCAAGGCCGAATACTGATGTGAGTCGTTCTACATTGGCAACACAACCGTTCACCCTTGGTTTTGGGCTCCCTCCGTCGACCAGGCCATCCTTAGGTGCCCCAAATTCTTCTCTCCCCTCGCGATCGCGCGCTCTCGGCCCATGTCCAAAGCCACTCTCAGAACGATGCTCTTACGATTCCCGGGGGCAGAGGTGGACGTATCCAAATTCCTCAACATACGCTACCGTGTACTCAGTCCGCATAGACGGGATCTCTCGAAATCAGCGCGGAGATCCCCGCCGAAGGGCAAAGGGCGGACACTGGCGAACGACGACCATCGCTCTCTCGATGATCGGTCTGAGCAAGCAGACAAAGTTACGCCAGGACGTGCATGTTGCACAAGTAGTCTCCTATCCGTCCACGAAACAGGACGCAGCATACCTCGCCATGGTCTATTGCCATCGTTGCCACTCGAAGCACCCTTGCCGACACCCGTTTGCTCAGGCCCAACTCCAACCGCCATTCCGGCTGCCTGTGGGGTCCCTGGCTCCGTAGTTGAAAAAAGGCCGACCTGACAGAATCGGGCGAGAACAAAAGAGGTTGTGAAAAATGACCATGACTGGCTGTCAGTCGGGATCTTCGAAAGGTACTGTACATGGGATATCTTGATGGCTAATGCGCGTGTATGTGGGATCTCAAACAGATCGGTATGCGTTAGGTTGGATCCGTTCTATTTTCACGTGAAGGCGTTGTGTTTAGCATCAATCTGCATAGCATGATGGGACCGTTCGGGATACCATAACGTCTACAGGCCAGGAAAGCAAATATTCACAACCGCAACTGACGATCCAGTCACGCATCACCTGTGCCCAAGTTCATTGATTTCTGTTGTCCCTCCCTTGTTCTTTACACGAATACCGGGCCGATTGATGCTTGGTACAAATTACACTACGTGCTGAGATACAGCATATCACAGGAGCCATTCAACGATCATTTGACAATTTACAGTACCCAGGGGTGCGTTGGCCAGACGACAACTCCTTTGCGGGCGCGCGAATCGTTCATTCCCTGAGCGAAACGTTGACGACCAGGGGTTCCTGGTGCACCACAAACCAATCCTGAATCTTCTTCTCCCATTCCTCGTAGACAACCCCAGAAGCCTTCGAGAACCGGAACCGAAGCAACAACCAGCAAACCACCATTCGCATCTCCATCAGCGCCAGGTTCTTGCCGGCGCAGATCGTCGGGCCGTACGAGAATGGTATAAAAGCTGCCGTGTTGTGTTCTCCCGCCGGTGCGTCCTTGCTGAACCATCGTTCCGGCAGGAATGCCTCCGGCGTGTGGAAGTAACGGGGGTCCCGATGTATGCTGTAGGTATGAAGGAAGAGCTGCGTCTGCTCCGGGATCACCCTGCACATTGCAAACAGAGTCGTGTGAGAGTGAGAACATTCAAAAAAGGCGATGGATTCGGCAAGGTGTCTCCTTACATGTTCCCGAGTACTTTAGCGCCCTTGCCCTTGTTCACGGAGCGTTGGCAACCACTTGGGATAGGAGGCTGAAGACGAAGGGTTTCATTGCTGTTGGAACGGTAAAAATGAGTTTATTGAAGAATCTGAGATTCTTAAGATGCACGGTCACTCACATGCAGCTGTTGAGCCACTCCATTTGACTCAATTTCACTGCGTCCAAAGGTTCTTCTCCACCCATGAACGCCGAGTCGATTTCTTCTTGGAGGTGCTTGTACGCCCCTGGATTGAGCAAGAGGTAATAGAGGAGGGCCGCGAGGACGCTGCTTGTTGTGTCTGAACCAGCAATGATGGCTAACGCACCATCCTGCGCAACGATGTCGACAGAGGGGCGCTCTGTTTCAGGAAGTTCCTCACCACTCTGTGATCGGATTTAGTGAGATGTACATTGGCGGACTCAATGGATTGGGGTACCAGGTGATAGAAGAGGTCCTTCCTGCTCGCACCTGCCTCCAACCGTCTAACAACACGTTCTCTGCCGAATGCCCGGACTCGCGGAACGGTCCCATTCTTTCCTGTGAGAGCGTCTAGAATGGGCATGATGTATGTAACATGTGCTGTAATGGCACCGATGCTAACGGGATATCAGACGCGCAAAGATGGACCGGTACAGATACACACCGAAGACCAGACTCAAGAAGGGTCCAAAAGCCGTCCCTGTCGCCGCCGGCTTCCATGAGCTCAAAGCCACCTCCGAAACTGGACAAAGTGGGATCAGTAGTTCATTCTGAAATACGATGCGAGACATTTACGCCATATCACCCATGAGATCTGTACTGAAGCGAGACGTCAGAATCGAGCCTCGCACGATGATGGTGGTTTAAACCTCACGTAAAATAGTTCAACCATGTCGCAATGTCCAACAAGGTGCCCTCCTTTGGTGCCGATCTGTGCACCAAGGTTTCCAGACAACTCACCAGCTGTCTGATACGGTCTGCCACGATAACTTCGTACTCTTTCATAGCCGTAGATGAAAATGCTCGATTCCAGGGCTTGCGTTGATGCATATGCTTTACTGGATCTTGCTGACCAATTAATGACGGGTTCCAATCCCAGCCTGATCATCACATATAGCCAGCGAACGACTATAGAGATAACATGTACGCACGTGGTCCTTTGGGCGGGCCACCTTGACCAAGTACAGGGTAAATGAGGGAAGCGTCGCGAATGGAGAGTTCGTTGGGGCCTGAAGATGGATGAGTGAATAGATCAAAATTAATGGAAAAAATCGGCCCTGACCTACTCTCACGACATCGCCGTAACGATCGTGTAGGTGTTTATAGTACCTATGTGAATCGCCTATCGCGGCGATATATGCGGCCCACCACTTTGACGTTTTAGCAATTACTGGCCCAGGGTATTTGGCGAGAGGATGGAAAGGCGAGAGGCGATACGCGAGTGTGAAAAATATAAGGCTACCAATATATGTGGTAAAGGCGAGCGGAATGGCAGCATAGAGGGACCGTCCGGTGTAGGAGATGAGTTGAGAAAGAAGCGCCGGGACGACGAAAAGAAGGGTGACACGTGACAGCTTGGACCGTGGCTCGAAGCGACGAAATATCAAGTGGGACATCTAACATCGAGATGAGAGATGAGAAAGCTAGCAGCCGCCAAGGCACATATTGACAACCGACGGTGACTTACGAAACTAGCGGCAAGAATGGCGACACCAACGTCGAGGTTGGATAGGCTCTTGTGTGTATGTCGCGGCGGCCAATATCGTGTCGGAGTAGACAGAGACATTCTGTGTGAGCGTGAGTATGTGAGAGAGTAAGGATGAAGATTTGCAGGTGCAGGTAGTCCCGATATTTATACCCTCTTAAGGGCGGCGGTACGCTGAGTGCCAGTGAGCTGGTACCGTCATGGTGACATGGTTGGTTGTGACTCCAACTCGAAGATCGACTTTGCTTCCTACCCCAAAACCCATAATACCGCCCATTTGTTAAGCTGACAAGGAATACTATATGACGAGGTTCCAGTTCATGGGGAGTATACAAATGACATGTTGAGAAACTCGAACAATTCTTGCCAATGACGAAACAAGACGGTAGTCATTCACGTTCAATGTTGAAAACAAACCCTCAACCAAGTCTTGCGCTTGGACATCGTGCGGAGATTCGACTCGCCTCTTAAGGAATGCTCCATGTGGAGAGATGGGCCACCGGCTCAGATCATAGAAAATTTCGCTTCCGAACCGGTTGGAGAGGGGATGGCTTAAAATAGGCTGAGCATGTAGGTCGGTGACTTTGATACCGGTGCAAAAGGATTTAAGTTGTGCAATGGCGACTCGGAGAAGGCGACACATCACCTTGGCCGATCGCGCCGGGTTTGAGCACTTCGGGGACTCCATCATGCAAACACATTGACAACTTATTGCTTATTGACAAATGATAGATAGAATGTGCCTTGTGCCATGTCCAATACTCCAATAGTAATCTTGAAGGTATTGTGACCAATATTAATAATAATAAGCTTCGATCGCGGGCTATAGTAACCGGGAGTTACGAAGGACATTCAACACCGTTGAGATACCCACCGTCCTCTCCTGCGGTGTGGGTCTTTCTATACAGTATGGAGCTTCGAGGTTTCGTCGTCAGAGACCAGGTTAAACTTTACAATCTCCGAATAAGTCGCCCGTCATTTAAGGCCTCCATTTGGATTAGCTTGTGTGGCGTTTCTTACTTGTCCTTTCCCTTCAAAGGGTTTCAGAAGCAAAAGAAAATTTTAATTATATTTGAAATAACAGTGGACTGTTTCGGACCTAATATTTATGTTCAGGGTTTCAGATAATATTTAAATATTAAAACATTTTAAACTTGTATTCTTACTATATAATGCTCTTTATGAAGCTTCGCGGTTTTCAGTGACTTGAAGTCTCGCGGCGGGGCGATTTCTACTGTCCGATCCAAAACTATACAATGTCCAGAAATACTGCTCCGCGGAAGCCATGCAATGATCATTTCACAATATACAGTACCCAGGGCTGCGTTGGGTAGACGACAACTCGTTTATATGTGCACGCGGATCATTCATTGCCTGAGCGAAACGCTGACGACCAGAGGTTCATGGCGAACCACAAACCAGTCCTGGATCTTTCCCTCCCATTCCTCATAGTCGAACCCGGGAGCCTTGGAAAACCGGAACCGCCGCAACACCCAGCAGAGCAACATCCGCATCTCCATCAACGCCAGGTTCTTCCCGGCACAGATCGTCGGACCGTACGAAAACGGCATGAAAGCAGCCACGCTGTGCTCTCCCGCGGGCGCGCCCTTGCCAAACCATCGCTCTGGCAGGAACGCTTCCGGGTGGTGGAAGTAACGCGCATCGCGATGGATGCTGTATGTGTGAAGGAAGAGCTGCGTCTGCTCCGGGATCACCCTACACATGGGCCCAGCAGATCTGTCAGAACTTATCGCTGGTGATAAACGTCTCTATTCACATGTTTCCCAGCACCTTGGAACCCTTTCCCTTGTGCACAGAGCGCTGCGAACCGCTTGGTACAGGAGGCTGAAGGCGGAGTGCCTCATTGCTGTAGGAGCAGCGAAAATGAGTTGACTGACAAATTCCCGCCTTGCATAGTGACCTACATGCAGCCGTTTAGCCACTCCATGTGACTCAATTTTATTGCATCTAAAGGCTCCTCTCCGCTCGTAAAGGCCGAATCAACTTCTTCTTGAAGGTGCTCGTATGTTTCGGAATTTAGCAAGAGGTAATACAGGAGGGCCGTCAGGGCGCTGCTTGTTGTGTCCGAGCCAGCAATAATGGCCAATCTGCCATCCTCTGCAACATCGTTGACAGAGGGGCGCTCGACTTCGGGAAGTTCCTCACCGCTCTGAAATAGGCCGGAGTGAGGTGAACATGTGAACATGTCGGACTCGACGTATGGGCGCACCAGGTGGTAGAACAAGTCCTTTCTGTTCGCACCAGCTCTCAACCGCTGTAGAACACGTTCTCTGCCAAACTCCATGAGACGCGTAAACGCCCCATTCTTTCCTGTGAGAGAGAATAAAATGGGCCGGACGTATGGGATGTGTGCCGTGGTGGAAGCGACACTGAAAGGAGACTATCAGATGAAAACCGGTAGGCTCGGCGCAGATACACACAAAATACTAGACTCAAAAAGGGCCCAAACACCATCCTTGTCGCCGCCAGCTTTCATGAGTTCGAAGCCACCTCCAAAACTGGATAAAAATCCGATCAGCGTCGCATTCCAAAATACTGTGCGAAATGTTTACGCCATATCACCCATGAAATCCGTACTGAAATAAGACGTCAGAGTGGTGTTTGGGGCATGGATGGTGGTTAACCTCACGTAAAGTAGTTCAGCCATGATGCAATGTCCAACAGAGCACCCTCCTTGCGGACCGATTCGTGCACCAACTTCTCCAGGCAACTAGATAGTTGTCTAATACGATTTGCCACAATGTCTTCATACTCCTTGATGGCCACAGACGAAAATGCTCGATTCCAAGGCTTGCGTTGGTGCATGTGTTTCACGGGATCGCGTTGGGCAATTAATGACGGATGCCCACGAATGCCATCCCAACCTGATCATGTGATGTAGCCACTGTGTAGATATAGATATGACTCGCACGTACGTGGTCCTTTGGGCAAGCCACCTTGGCCAAGTACAGGGTGAATGAGGGAAGCGTCGCGAATCGAGAGCTCATTAGGGCCTGAGGATAGATCAGTGGACGTATCACAATGGAAGACGTTGACACTGACCTACTCTCACGACATCTCCATACCGATCATGTAGGTGTTTGTAGTACTTGTGCAAAGCGCCTGTTGCGTTGATGCGTGCCACCCACCACTTCGATGCTTTGGCAAGTACTGGACCAGGATATTTGGCAAGAGGATGGAAAGGGGAGAGGCGGTATGCGAGGGTGAAGAGTATCAGGGCACCAATATATGTGGTAAAGGCGAGTGGAACGGCAGAATAGAGGGAACGCCCGGTGTAGGAGATGAGTTGAGAGAGGAACGCTGGGACGACGAGAAGAAGGGCGACACGTGGAAGTTTGGACCGTGGCTCAAAGTGTCGAAAGACCAGATGGGACACCTAACATAGATGAGGTGAGACAGCTGACAGCCTATCGAGCACAAATTGACAGCTCACAAATGCAGTAGCGAGAATGATGACACCAGCATCGATGTTGGATACGCCCTTGTGCGTGTGGTGCGGCAGCGAATATTGTGTGAGAATAGGGAGAGACATTGTCGGTGAGTAGAGCCGAAGACGACTTGTGGGTGGTCGCACGGGAAATATATATCTTGTTGAGGTGGGCGGCGTTCGGCCTGTGAGGTGCCAGTACTAGTGTGCGTGCGTGGTTGTCATCTCATGAAAGGGTTTAAGGGTGGTTGAGTACTTGAGTGTCCGAGGATATTCCGGAAAGGATCAGATCGGCTTTGGGAATCGAGGGTCCACTCGGCGTCCGGGGGTGCTTATTCGAGCTGATAAGGAGTGCATGACGAGAGCTCCGTTCGTGAGCGATGTCCAGATGATAACTGTATACGGCCGTCGAGAAACTCGAAGGACTCTTGCCGTCGTGCCGATGATGAAGCGAGCCTTCTCATGGATATTCCATTACGTCACATTTACGTGGATAGGTTGCCAGCCTCGGGCGTAGAATATTTTCGGCCTGGTAGAAACAGAGAGGGCTTTAAGCAAAGCCTTAGAATGTAATACAGTATCGCTGGCTTGAACGCTCGTACTGTGTGGAGCAAAAGTGAGAGCGGTTAGAGTCCCCGGGCCATTGGTGGGTGAGCGACACATAGCCTTGTTCCGAAGTTTCAGAGACTCCGAGTCGGATTCGGAGACGCCACAATGTAGCTCAAGTCAGGTAAGGTGAACGGCCTGGGTGTTCCTATCATCGCATTGTCACGGGCATTGACTCATCTTCTCCCGCTGATACCAGCCGAGTCGGACGCATCCCTTGTGGGACACTCTTCTACCAGTGTACGAGAAACGCAGCAAACCCCATCGACCAGTCGATTGGTTTTTGCAGGATCAGAAATAGCGAATTTTGAACACAGTTCGTGCGTTGCAAGCCATACAACACCACGGGTGTCCAGATGGAGAAATGGAGAAATGGTCACATGGTCACATGTCCATGGCCCCGAACGGACTCTTTCTTGCCGCATCATACGATTCGAAAGGCCTCGGGTAATCGGAGTAAAGCAAACCGAGTCCCGCGTTGTTGATGGTCAGCAGCAAGCCAAAAGCGATGTGTAGAAACTTACCATACCTAGTGTCAGCACCTGTACACTTGAACTTTAAAACAAGTATCCATCGAACCGAAACGGGGTTACGCGGATATATGCCAAGTGATGAGGTAGAAGTGCATCCGCAAGGGTCGTCAAGAAACATTTTGGCGGCTTAAAAGTCCAAGCGCCTGAAGCTCGGTAGGTCGCGAGATTGACAAGATGCGATTAACTTTTCCAACGAGCGGCATTCCGATTGCTTTGGCCATGCCCAGTGCCAGTTGGCTGCGGGTCAAACATACCAGCCAATGTCAAAGTGCATAGCCGATCACCACGAACATGTGTGAGCGATTACTACTTCTTGGTACACACTTCTAGTTTTGAGATAGCGCCCCACAGGAGCCATAAAATAATCACTTGAAGAGCCACAGCATCCTCCGTTGGGTAGATAGATGACAGCTCGTCTGTATGTGCGCCGATCATTCATTCCCTGAGCGAAACATTGACCATCAAAGGTTCGTGGCGCACCACAAACCAGTCCTGGATCTTTCCCTCCCATTCCTCGTAGTCGAACCCGGGAGCCTTCGAGAACCGGAACCGCCGCAACACCCAACAGAGCAACATCCGCATCTCCATCAGCGCCAGGTTCTTCCCGGAGCAGTTCGCTGGGCCGTACGAGAACGGCATGAAGGCCGCTGTGTTGTGTTCTCCCGCCGGTGCGCCCTTGCTAAACCATCGTTCTGGAAGGAAAGTCTCGGGAGAGTGGAAGTAACGCGCATCGCGATGGATGCTGTACGTGTGAAGGTAGAGGTGCGTCTGCTCCGGGATCGCCCTACACACGGACCCAGAAGATCTGTCGGAACATATTGCTGGTGATAAACGTCTCTACTCACAAGTTTCCCAGCACCTTGGCACCCTTTCCCTTGTTCACCGAGCGCTGGGAACCGCTTGGTACTGGAGGCTGAAGGCGGAGTACCTCATTGCTGTAGGAGCAGCGAGAATGAGTTGATTGAGAAAGTCCCTCATTCCATGGTGACCCACATGCAGCCATTAAGCCACTCCATATGACTCAATTTCATTGCGTCTAAAGGCTCCTCTCCGCTCGTAAAGGCCGAATCAACTTCTTCTTGAAGGTGCTCGTAGGCTTCGGAATTTAGCAAGAGGTAATACAGGAGGGCCGTCAGGGCGCTGCTTGTTGTGTCCGAGCCAGCAATGATGGCTAATGTGCCATCCTCCGCAACATCGTTGACGGATGGGCGCTCAGCTTCAGGAAGTTCCTCACCGCTCTGAAATAGGCCGGAGTGAGGTGAACATGTCGGACTCGATGTACGGGCGCACCAGGTGATAGAACAAGTCCTTGCTGTTTGCACCAGCTTCCAACCGCTGTAGAACACGTTCTCTGCCAAACTCCCTGAGACGCGCAAACGCCCCGTTCTTTCCTGCGAAAGTGAATAAAATGGGCCGGACGTATGGGACGTGTGCCGTGGTGGAATTGACACTGAGGGAGACTATCAGATGAAAACCGGTGGACCCGGGGCAGATACGCACAAAAGAGCAGACTCAAGAAGGGTCCAAGCACCATCCTTGTCGCCGCCAGCTTTCATGAGCTCGAAGCCACCTCCAAAACTGGATAAAGGTACGATCAGCCTGAGCGTCGCATCCCGAAATACTGTGCGAAATGCTTACGCCATATCACCCATGAAATCTGTGCTGAAATAAGACGTCAGAATGGGGTTTGCGGCATGGCCGGTGGTTAACCTCACGTAAAATAGTTCAGCCATGATGCAATGTCCAACAGAGCACCCTCCTTGCGGACCGATTCGTGCACCAACTTCTCCAGGCAATTTGATAGTTGTCTAATACGATTTGCCATAATGACTTCATACTCTTTCATAGCCATGGATGAAAAAGCTCGATTCCAGGGCTTGCGTTGGTGCAAGTGTTTCACGGGATCGCGTTGGGAAACCAATGACGGTCTCCCAGGAACGCCATCCCACCCTGATCATAAGATGTAGCCACTGAGTAGATATAGAGATGACTTGCACGCACGTGGTCCTTTGGGCAGGCCGCCTTGGTCAAGTACAGGGTGAATGAGGGAAGCGTCACAAATCGAGAGCTCATTAGGGCCTGAAGATAGATCAGCGGACACATCATAAATGGAAGACGTCGACACTGACCTACTCTCACGACATCGCCATAACGATCATGTAGGCGTTTGTAGTACTTATGTAAGGCGCCTGTTGCGTTGATGTGTGCCGTCCACCACTTGGATGTTTTGGCAAGTACTGGACCAGGATATTTTGCGAGAGGATGGAAAGGCGAAAGTCGGTATGCGAGGGTGAAGAATATCAGGGCACCAATATATGTGGTAAAGGCGAGTGGAACGGCAGCATAGAGGGAACGTCCGGTGTTGGAGATGAGTTGAGAGAGGAGCGCCGGGATGACGAGAAGAAGGGCGACACATGGAAGTTTGGACCGTGGCTCGAAGTGTCGAAAGATCAAGTGGGACACCTAATATAGAGGCGATGAGAGAGCCGGCAGCCTTTGAACGCACATACTAGCGCAGCTTACATATGAAGAGGAAAGAATGATGACACCAGCTTCGATGTTGGTGACGCCATTGTGCGTGTGGTACGGCAGCAAATATTGTGTGAGGATACTACTTGTAGCAGTTGGGAGAGACATTGTCGGTGAGTAGGACTGAAAAACGACTTGTGGTTGATCGCACTGGCAATATATATACTGTTACATACCTAGTAACCGTAAATCTGACCAACGCGTGCTCATTCATTTTGTGAGAGAGAAGGGAAACAACGAAAACCTGGTCTTTTGGCTCAAACAAAAGTGGGTGGATTCGCATTGTCATCAACTTTTACATAAAACTAAGACAGAATTTTATTTTATTTTGGTTGTGTGTCTGCGACAGTATATACAAGTAGAGCGTCGATATACGGTTATTAGGTACGCAACAGTGTTGGCCGGTGTGTGTTGTTGTGATCTCGAAAGGGTGATTGTCGGACGCTACTCCTGAAAGGGAAAGGTCACAACACAACAAGAAATCTCACCTCGGTCGCAACCTGTGAATCTTGTCCCCCTCTCCTCCGACGCCTATCAATTCGTGCTGCAAACGAGTTGTTAGAACTTCTATTGGGAAGTCCCTCTGAGACGACAGGTAGGCCTTGAGGTTGCCGCGTGAAACACTCCTGAATGCCCCTGAGGGAGCCGATGCCCATGGACTTCCTTCTTGAGTTACCTCATGTCCGAGTCGATCGAACGCCCGACAGACCCTGACGCCGCAAGTCTTTCTCGGCCTGGCTTGAGAACCCCGAGAAACCCGAGAACTTTGAGTTTGAATCCTCGGACGGACGACTTGAGGATATCGACGCCCGGGGAAAGCGATAGCAGCCCAGGTCGACTTGATCTGAAGCTCAACGACGTTACTTGACATGTCAGATGAGAACATGCGTCGTGTGCTACCAGCACGCCTCCACAAGACCAGGTCACCGCATCAACCGATTGCTTTCTTGATACTGCTCAGACCGGTGTTTGTTGCGCAGGACTTCGTTGACGCGTTCGCTGAACGGAGAATAATGGGCGAAGGAAGAGAGAGGAGAGCAAGCAACTGACGGCGAGCAGCCCGAGCGAAGGAGATGACGACGACGATGTGGATGACCGTTCCGCAGCGTCTGTACCCGTTATTAAAACTTCAACGAAGGTAAAAATAGGGAAGGAGGACAACAGTACACCTACAGGGAAGCACACTCGAAAAATGATTATCCACTGCAACGCACTTATGAACACCTTGTCCGCGTTCGCAAGCGACGAGGAAGAAGGGGGAAAGCGTCGAAGCATCCGAAGAAAGTGAGGTGAGGGGGAAGAGGGTGCGAGTGCGCGAGCCCGCAGGATGTCGTCTACGAATAGAAAGTCGAAGCCTGCAATTGTAGTCACTAGAGGAGGGCAAGAAAAAAAAAGGCAGAGGGCGTACGGCGCTGATTCCGCTGGATGGGGGTAGCCAGTACTTAAGCGACGTTGACTGGGTGCAAGAGCGGCAAGAGAGAGGGGAAAAGAGCTCGGCCGGGGGAAAGTGAGGGGAACCTGAGAAGGGTTGAGATATCCATGTTTGAGTGACGTCGAGTTTGTCTTGCGTGGAGGTGATCACGAGGTGGCGGCGAGAGTTGGCGATGAAAAGGCGGGATGGATGTCTGGTCTGTTCACGGGCGCTCCGCCTTCGTCTACTCGTCGCGTCGCGTCGCGAGCATGGGTTCAGCACTGCAGTATTCTCGATTTACTGTGTATTCGGACGCAATGCAGCGTAACAAGAGAAGAGCTCTCAAACTTCCACAAATTGCCGAGACACAAAACACGCGGGATAAGGAGAATATTTTGTTTCCAATTTTCGTACCACACCGTTGGCTCATTGGTCGATTGGTCGGAACTTGAATTGACAGGACGGCTAGCACCGGCCCGGGTACCCTAAACCAGAACCGCCAAGTGAGCCTCGGAGCCTCCTTCGACTCATGCTAACCGGTCCACAAACATCTTCTGACAAGACTATGCAATCATGTCTTGAAATCACCAGATTGTTCGGAGATTTCCCTTAAAACTGTTCCGACAGTGTCATTGCGTAGACTTTGCCGACGCGTCTGCTGAGTTGATTGGTTGGAAAAAGGAAGGGGGCGGTTCCGCTCCCTTACTATGTGCGTGGATCGGAGGGTCACCTTACATCGTAGCCTTGGGATCAATGAGATCCGAACTGTAGACAATAAGGCACATCACAAAGGTCACCACCAACATGGGTGATCGATTACTACTGTACTACTTGGCCGCTGGTTACACACTTCTACTGTAGTTCGTACTGGTCACGAAATAACGCCCCGCAGGAGCCATAAAATAGTCACTTGACGAGCCACCGCAGCCTCGTTGGGTAGATGACAGCTCGTCTGCATGTGCGCGGATCATTCATTCCCTGAGCGAAACATTGACCATCAAAGGTTCGTGATGCACCACAAACCAATCCTGGATCTTTCCCTCCCATTCCCCGTAGTCGAACCCGGGAGCCTTCGAGAACCGGAACCGCCGCAACACCCAGCAGAGCAACATCCGCATCTCCATCAACGCCAGGTTCTTCCCGGCACAGATCGTCGGGCCGTATGAGAACGGTATAAACGCAGCCGTGTTGTGTTCTCCTCCGGGCGTGCCCTTGCTGAACCATCTTTCCGGCAGGAACGCTTCCGGGTGGTGGAAGTAACGGGCATCGCGATGGATGCTGTATGTGTGAAGGAAGAGCTGCGTCTGTTCCGGAATCACCCTACACATGGGCCCAGCACATCTGTCGGAACTTATTGCTGGTGATAAACGTCTCTACTCACAAGTTTCCCAGCACCTTGGCACCCTTTCCCTTGTGCAGAGAGCGCTGGGAACCGCTTGGAACAGGAGGCTGAAGACGGAGTGCCTCATTGCTGTAGGAGCAGCAAAAATGAGTTGACTGAGAAGTTCCAGCCTCGCATAGTGACCTACATGCAGCCGTTTAGCCACTCCATATGACTCAATTTGATTGCGTCTAGAGGCTCCTCTCCGCTCGTAAAGGCCGAATCAACTTCTTCTTGAAGGTGCTCGTAGGCTTCGGAGTTTAGCAAGAGGTAATGGAGGAGGGCCGTCAGAACACTGCTTGTTGTGTCCGAGCCAGCAATGATGGCTAATCTGCCATCCTCTGCAACATCGTTGACAGAGGGGCGCTCGGATTCGGGAAGTTCCTCACCGCTCTGAGATAGGCCAGAGTGAGGTGAACATGTCTGACTCGATATATGGGCGCACCAGGTGGTAGAACAAGTCCTTTCTGTTGGCACCAGCTCTCAATCGCTGTAGAACACGTTCTCTGCCGAACTCTGAGAGACGCATAAAGGCCCCGTTCTTCCCTGTGAGAGTGAATAGAATGGGCCGGACGTATGGGATGTGTGCCGTGGTGGAAGCGACACTGAAAGGAGACTATCAGATGAAAAACGGTAGACTCGGCGCAGATACACACAAAATACTAGACTCAAAAAGGGCCCAAACACCATCCTTGTCGCCGCCAGCTTTCATGAGCTCGAAGCCACCTCCAAATCTGGATAAAAATACGATCAGCGTCCAGCGTCGCATCCCAAAATACTGTGAGAAATACTTACGCCATATCACCCATGAAATCCGTACTGAAATAAGACGTCAGAATGGGGTTTGGGGCATGGCCGGTGGTTAACCTCACGTAAAGTAGTTCAGCCATGATGCAATGTCCAACAGAGCTCCCTCCTTGCGGACCGATTCGTGCACCAACTTCTCCAGGCAACTAGATAGTTGTCTAAGACGATTTGCCACAATGTCTTCATACTCCTTGATGGCCACAGACGAAAATGCTCGATTCCAGGGCTTCCGTTGGTGCATGTGTTTCACGGGATCGCGTTGGGCAATTAATGACGGATGCCCAGGAATACCGTCCCAACCTGATCACATGATGTAGCCACTGAGTAGATATAGAGATGACTCGCACGTACGTGGTCCTTTGGGCAGGCCACCTTGGCCAAGTACAGGGTAAATGAGGGAAGCGTCACAAATCGAGAGCTCATTAGGCCCTGAAGATAGATCAGTGGACATATCACAATGGAAGACGTCGACACTGACCTACTCTCACGACATAGCCATAACGATCATGTAGGTGTTTGTAGTACTTATGCAAAGCGCCTGTTGCGTTGATGTGTGCCGCCCACCACTTTGATGTTTTGGCAAGTACTGGACCAGGATATTTGGCAAGAGGATGGAAAGGCGAAAGTCGGTATGCGAGGGTGAAGAATATCAGGGCGCCAATATATGAGGTAAAGGCGAGTGGAACGGCAGAATAGAGGGAACGTCCGGTATAGGAGATGAATTGAGAGAGAAGGGCTGGGATGACGAGAAGAAGGGCGACACGTGGAAGTTTGGACCGTGGCTCGAAGTGTCGAAAGATCAGATGGGACACCTAACATAGATGAGGTGAGACAGCTGACAGCCTATCGAGCACAAATCGGCAGCTCACAAGCGCATTAGCGAGAATGATGACACCAGCATCGATGTTGGATACGCCCTTGTCCGTGTGGTGCGGCAGCGAATATCGTGTGAGAATAGGGAGAGACATTGTCGGTGAGTAGAGCCGAAGACGACTTGTGGGTGATCGCACGGGAAATATATATCGTGTTGAGGTGGGCGGTGTGAGGCCTGTGAGGTGTCAGTACTAGTGTGCGTGCGTGATTGTCATCTCATGAAAGGGTTTAAGAGTGGTTGAGTGTCCGAGGATATTCCAGAAAGGGTCAGATCGGCTTTGGGAATCGAAGAGCCACTCGGCGTCCGGGGATGCTTATTCGAGCTGATAAGGAGTGCATGATGAGAGCTCCGTTCGTGAGCGACTCGGATGTCCAGATGATAACTGTATGCGGCCGTCGAAAAACTCGAAGGACTCTTGCCGTCGTGCCGATGATGAAGCGAGCCTTCTCATGGATATTCCATTACGTCACATTTACGTGGATAAATTGCCAGCCTCGGGCGTAGAATATTTTCGGCCTGGTAGAAACAGAGAAGGCTTAGGAGAGCCTTAGAATGTAAGGTGGTATCACTGGCCTGGCTTGAACGCTCGCACAGTGTTGAGCAAAAGTGAGAGCATTTAGAGTCCCCGGGCCATTGCTGGGTGAGCGACTCGTAGCCTTGTTCCGAAGTTTCAGAGACTCCGAGTCGGATTCGGAGACGCCACAATGTAGCTCGTGTCAGGTAAGGTGAACGGCCTGGGTGTTCCTATCATCGCCTTGTCCTATCATCGCCTTGTCACGGCATTGACTCATCCTCTCCCGCTGATGCCAGCCGAGTCGGAGGCCATCCAGATCCATCCTTTGTGGTACACTCTTCCACCAGTGTACGAGAACGCAGCAAACCCCATTGTCCAGTCGATTGGTTTTGCAGGATCAGAAATAGCGAATTTGAACACAGTTCGTGCGTGCGTTGCAAGCCATACAACACCAACCACGGGTGTCCAGGTTTATGAAATGGAGAAATGGTCACATGTCCACGGACTCGTTCTTGCCGCATCATACAATTCGAAAGGCCTCGGGTAATCGGAGTAAAGTAAACTGATTCCCGCGCTGTTGATGGTCAGCAGCCAGTCAAAAGTGATGTGTAAGAACTTACTATATATACCTAGTGTTTGTGAAACTCAGCACCTGCACGCTTGAACTTTAAAACAAGTATCCATCGAAACAAAACGGGGGTATGCGGATATATGCCGAGTGATCAGGTAGAATTGCGTCCGCAAGAAACATTTTGGCGCCTTAAAAGTCTAAGCGCCTGGAGTTCGGTGGTTTGCGGGATTGACAAGACGCGATTAACTTTTCCAACGAGCGGCATTCCGATTGCTTTGGCCATGCCCAGTGCCAGTTGGCTGCGGGTCAAACACACCAGCAAATGTTAAAGTGCATCGCCGATCACCACGAACATGTGTGAGCGATTACTACTTCTTGGTACACACTTCTAGTTTGTACTGGTCGTGAAGTAGCGCCCCATAGGAGCCATAAATTAGTCACTTGAAGAGCCACAGCACCCTCCGATGGGTAGATAGATGACAGCTCGTCTGCATGTGCGCCGATCATTCATTCCCTGAGCGAAACATTGACCATCAAAGGTTCGTGGCGCACCACAAACCAGTCCTGGATCTTTCCCTCCCATTCCTCGTAGTCGAACCCGGGAGCCTTCGAGAACCGGAACCGCCGCAACACCCGACAGAGCAACATCCGCATCTCCATCAGCGCCAGGTTCTTCCC
>QFFA01001634.1:0-13900 GCA_003316565.1 Russula foetens
TCCTCGCGGATACAAGACCGGGGATCGTCAGGAGGGACAGCTAAAACATGCTTATCTGAGGAAAGTGAGAGAACAATTATCGAGAAAACGAACCTCCTTGCCACCGGCAACGGCTAGATGCGCCCCATCAGGAGAGAATACAGTGACTTTCTGTGCGCCAGTCAGGATGATGATGTGCATGAAGGCGGATGGTCTCACCTGAAATTCCTCTGGGTCTCTGCCTAGCGTTCCAACGGACGACAAAAACTCTATCCTACATACGTCAGGTCATGGTTCTGAAACGGCATCTCATATAGCACAGCGAAGCAGACCCACTTGTCGTCGTCACTGACAGAATACACGCGACAGTTCAAGTTCTCGCCTTTCTCGATATTTTCTGCCGCACTGTTTATTCCACATACAAACGAATATCCCTGTACGAAATGAGCATATTCCTACGAAAGAGGTACCATAAAATGGAGGGTCGTACGGTGGGGTGAGCGGCCATGCTCATTGGTGCATCTTCGCCTATCTCGAGTTCCAGCTCATCGGCGAGCTTCAGAGTGAGAAATTCATCAACGTGATAAAGCCGCTGCAGAATAAGACTGGCGTCGGGGACAGTGACGTGTTCTAACGTGGGATGACGCACCAGCTTGTTTTTAATACCTGTCTTGGAAGCACCACCTCCACCACCAAGAATAAGCTCCCCTGGTGAGAGAAATGTAGCAGAGTAGACGGGGAAATTTGGAGTTGAATGTGCGGTATGACGAGCACGCATTCTCTGTGCCGTTTGCCTTTTACTGTCACTTGCTTGCGAGTTCCGAAGAAAGAAACCTAGCATGTCCTGTAACGCACGTGCGTGTCGGCGGGTGGCGGAGTCGGGCGGCCCGAACTTTCATGCCTCCCGCCTCGACTCAGGCTCGACCCTATTTCTGGTCTGGTCCTCACACACTGCATGTCTGCCCACACGTTGTGATCTCTCGTCCGGTCAGGACAAATCAACTGGCCTCACATACACAATCGCACACACATACACATACTCGTTTTCCCCCACGAACACCCCTCCCACAATGCCGCTCACCCGCCTCCCTTCGACGATGCGTCCCATACGAGGTATTGAGGACATCGAGTTCCCTTCCGTGTCCCGTGCGACGGCCATTGGGATTACCTTTGCCATCGCGGGGAACATTCTCATCAGCTTTGCCCTCAACCTCCAGAAGCTGGCTCACGCACGGCTCGAGGTGGCGCGCTCTGAGCACACCCATGGCCAGGAAGCCATAACTTCAGAGGGCGATACGAGCATAGGTGATGAGGCGTTAGGAAACGAAGTGCAGCCCGAGCTAAGCCTTCCGCCAGAAGTGGAGAGAGAGGCACGCGTGTGGCACAGAAGTTCGTCCGAGGCCAGTTTGCCCCTGGGTCCGCGTTTGGAGACGGATCCTCTCATGGCCCTCCCTCCGACAGCGAGCCTAGAGGTCCCGCCCATAGCCCCGACTTATGGCGCTCTGTTCCCTGGCACCTACGAGGGCCATATTCGTGGGGTCTCACCGCTTCCGAAGGCAGCGAAGCAGCCGGGTGTAGGGGATGCTGGTGAATCCCTGAATGGACAGACCTACCATGGACCGAATAATGAGACTGATTATCTCAAATCAAAGTTATGGTATGCTCTCCCTGCCTTGCACCGAACTGCCAGCATCTGAGGCACGGACTTGGCAGGTGGCTCGGATTCTTGTTGATGAATGTAGGCGAGACAGGGAATTTCATTTCCTACGCCTTCGCCCCCGCATCAGTTGTCGCGCCTCTGGGCACGGTAATAGATTTTTGTCCCAGTTACCAACGCGATCTTACACGTCTCTAGTTTGCCCTGGTAGCTAATTGCCTTTTCGCCCCTTTGCTGCTCCACGAGCGGCTTCGCAGGGTGAGACACCCATCTTGTTTTCCAACATCGACCTGACAGCATCCTTATCCTAGAATGATATCTTTGGAATTGCACTTGCCATGATAGGCGCTGTCACTGTTGTTCTATCCTCTAACACGTCTGATACACGACCGTCACCGGAAAAGCTGCTCGAAGCCGTTTCTCAGAAAGCCTTCCTCATTTTCTCTATCGTCTATATCATCAGTGCGGTAATCCTCATGGGGTTTTCGCAAGGGAGTGTTGGTCGTAGATGGGTATTAGTTGACGTTGGGCTTTGTGCATTGTTTGGTACGTGAGACCACTTCTTGTGGTGTGTGGTACTGTAAGTGGTGGCGTTGAGATTGAATTCTGTTGCCTAGGTGGATTCACCGTACTCTCAACGAAAGCCGTGTCGACGCTCCTCACGACCAACGGTTTTCACATGTTTCAACAATGGTTGACTTACCCTGTACTGGCGGTGAGTAGCTACGGTCATGATTACGCTGTTAGGGATTTAGATGGTTTCCCCCTAGGTTTTGATCGGCACTGGCGTCGGCCAAATAAGATATCTTAATCGTGCGCTAATGCGATTTGACAGCAAGGTGAGCAGATATTGAGTCTACCTAGTATCCAACGTGACGCATCACAGGTCGTTATCCCAACGCAATTTGTCCTTTTCAATCTGTCTGCAATACTCGGCTCGGCCATACTGTATGGAGATTTTAGAACGGCTACGTTCCATCAATTTGTGACTTTTATGTATGGTTGTGCTGCAACCTTTGCTGGTGTATGGGTCATCGCCTGGGTGCCAACTCCAAGCGAGCCCACGGGCTCCAATGGAGCGAGTAACGACACGGAGACTGATGGCTACGGACTATTTATTCCCGATGGTGCACATCCTGGCGTAGGAGTGAGCCGAAAGCCAGGTAATGTACCTATTTTGGAGTCAAGGCGGAGCACTGTGAGTTTGGTGGGAATATCTCCCGCTCAGGTACGACCCCATACACTTTACCTCCCTCAAAGGACCAATAAATTGACTCATTCTACAGCGCCTCATATTGGTGCACACGCCACCGCGGCCTGAGATTCAGCTCGGACAAGAACTTGGGGTTGCTTGGGAGGCGGAACACGTGTCTGGTGGACGGAGTCGAGAACGCCTCGATGGAAGTATTGGACGGCGTCGCGCGATCACCTGGCTTGCCGATGGCAGTCCAACTCCACGTATCGGAAATCGGATAAGAGAACGAGGGAGTGTGGAGCGACGATGGATGACCGATGGATGGCACAATGGGCAACCAGAAAGTGGTTTGGATTGAATAAGCTATGACACCCCCCCCTTTTTTTATTAGTTTGCACCAGATAATACATGGTATTCAGCGGATAAACGCAACGCGATCACTGATCAGTCCAGGACTCACGCCAAGCGCTAGGTGAGAGGGGTGGAGCAATAGGATTTGTGACGTGATTGGCAAGATGACGTCAGGGAGTTTAGAGAATCAACGGTCCATAGATATTCGATCGCCTCACAAATCTCGGTTCCTTCCATTTCTCCTCTTTCCCCCTCTCATCATATTCTCTCTCCTCTCCCTCATAACTTCCCCCATACGCTCTACCTCTCGCTATGCCTCCAGGCGTTGCCGTTGTAGATGCTTTTAAAAGTTTGCTTCTTTTATTTTGACACCCTTTTATACCCCTCGGGCCTTATTGTCCCTTGTCCTTAGACCTTATTAGACACGGCAAGAATCACATCCATGTCCGTCAGGACGACTTTCCCTCCTCGCAGGCGCATCCGGCCCCTGCAGCGGATGCACGCTCACAGCCAGAGCGCCGGCAGCAACCGGATGTCCAAGTCCAGTCCCAGCCGAAACAACAGCAAGCTACCAAGGCCCAACCCGCGACTGCTAAGCAATCGCAGCAGCTCACACGCGAAGTTGAAAAGATAGTCCGGGAAGAACGTGAGGCGATGGAAACATTGCCTACCTACAAAGGTCTGGAGCGCTTCAAACTCGTTGAAAAGAAGGGAGAGTGCGTCCATCTTAACCTAGTCCACCCTAATCGGCTGGCTGACCGGTTTTATCCTCAGTGGAGCATTCTCCAACGTGTACAAAGCTTTTGACTCCACGTCCGGGACGAGTGTTGCTGGCATGCGTTCTTTTTCTGCTTGACACATTCATAAGTCCTGACATAGCCGACCCTTTTGTAGTGAAAGCGGTTCGTAAATACGAACTTACCTCATCACAGGTTAGTGCTTTTTTCGTTAGCTTCAGCTTTATACATTCTTTATGCTCTGCAAGCTGATCTGGACCTTACGCGCGGCTTCGTCTTGCCACCTAGATGGGTGAGAAGCACCTGAATGCCCGTTTCAAGAAGAAGCCGCGCGTAACAGAGGTATCATTCCTAGCCTTTTCTCTTTCTCTCCCGTATCTCGTACAAATGACTGACAAACGACTCTATAGCGCGCGAATATTTTGAAAGGCGAGTAGATCTCAGCAAGGCAGGTTCGTCTGGGTTGGATGGGTTAACAACATCTTGACCGGTAGAGGTGCAAATTATGCGCGGAATAAGTCACCCCAACGTCGTGAAGCTTCACTCCTTCATTGAATCATCTGATCACTACTTCTTGGTTCTTGAGCGTCAGTGCGATTTCGCTGACAGTCACCTCCTTGACTCCATCTAATTTGACCAGTAATGGAGGGCGGTGAATTATTCCATCAGATCGTCAAGCTCACCTATTTCAGCGAGAATCTTTCCCGTCATGTAATTCTCCAGGTTGCTCATGCTATTCGTTATCTTCACGAGGAAAGGGGGGTTGTACACCGGTAATTTTGTCCTCTCGCATAATAGTTGGGTTTACGACGTCGACTACAGTGATATCAAGCCCGAGAATCTGTTGTTCGAATGGATACCTATCGTTCCATCCAAGAACCCAGTTGTACGACAATATGACGAAGAGAAAGAGGACGAAGGAGAGTTCATTCCAGGCGTAGGCGGTGGCGGCATTGGTCGTGTCAAGATTGCGGACTTCGGCCTTTCCAAGGTTATCTGGAATGAAGAGACAATGACACCATGTGGCACAGTAGGCTACACTGCCCCAGAGATCGTCAAAGACGAGCGATATTCTAAGAGCGTCGACATGTGGGCCCTCGGATGCGTGCTCTACACTCTACTATGCGGCTTTCCTCCGTTTTATGATGAGAGTATCAACGTGCTAACGGAGAAGGTGGCGCGCGGCTATTACACCTTCCTCAGCCCATGGTGGGACGACATCAGCGCTTCAGGTTAGTATAAAGTGTCAACTTACCAAACCAAATATTGATATTAATATCATTAATTTAGCAAAGGACCTCATCACACACCTTCTATGTGTCGATCCGGCCCAACGTTACACTATCGACGAGTTTTTAACACATCCATGGTGTAACGCGGCACCCGCGCCTCTGCCTCCACCGACCCCGCGTGCCGATATTCTCCCACAGGATTCTCCACTTCTACACTCTATCCGCGGAGGCCGCGATGGCCGTTCGCCGGGACTTGCCTCGCTTAAAGAAGCCTTCGACGTCACTTACGCCGTGCATCGGATGGAGGAAGAAGGTGCGCGCCGGAGGGTGTACAAGGGCCGCGGCGGTGCAGGCCTAGCAGGTTTCTTAGCGAACCTGAATGAGGATGATGAAGACATGCCGGATGAGAACGTCGTCGTTCCTTCCCAATCTCAGGGCCAACAGAAACAACTGCCGTCTCAGGAATTGTACGATGGCCGTGCGGGGCAGCGCGATATACCTAGGCGTCATGGCAAAGCTTTTGAGCTCAGCATCGACGGAGCAACGCTGCTTGGTCGAAGACAACTGCGCGATGCACAAGACCGGATACCAAATGATCTCAGTCCGTTGGCGAAGGATCCAATCAATGCGGACGCCATCGATACACCACAAAGCCCTATGCACTATTGAGTAGCTCAACTTCGGCCATCGTGCGGTCGCCCAACATCGAGGTTCACTTGTGCACCTGTATTTATTGGACGTCGCCAAACCCTCATTTGATCATATCCCAGTTCCGCCCTTAATTATTATATATACACTCGATTGCTACCGTACACATTCCTGGTCTGTTGTAACATAAATTTTGCTAGCTCTCTTAGCCTCAGCCTTCGCATTGTAGCGTTTTCATGTTGAATAGTGCCCCATCTTACCTTGGACAACTCTGTTATACTGTTATACTGCAGCGCTCGTAAGTAGCGGACGATTAACCATATAAACACGCAGCTGGTTGTTCGTCGGAAATCGGGCGTGAATTTCTCCGGGCAACACATTTCTTTGCGATTTAGTGAAACGTAGACAGATAGTCTACGCGTGAGTTCAATAAAATGGAAGGTAACCAAGTCGCGTTCCAAAGATCCGAGAACGCACGAGGTAATCGCTGGGGTTAGGGAGAGAGAGAGAGTGTGTGTGTGTGTGGAATGGCTCCGCGCGAGCCGCTTGAATGATGCTGGATGGTGCTGGACGAGGGAACGGGGACGTGACGAGAATAAACAGGGGGGAACTGACGCGACCGGTGGCACTCGTGGCCCTGCCCGGGAGACACTCGTGGCCTCCCTGGCCTCGGTGCTGCGCGCGGATTTATATAACGGGTCCGGTAACTATAAACAGAATAGACTACTGATTGAGAATAAGAAAAAGCCTTGTTCTAGACTCCTGGGGATGAGCGCGCAACGATGAGGGTGAGGAACGCTTGAGGAATGGAGAGGCGGCGACCTGCCTTGTGGGGCAAGGTCGCGCACTCGCGGTCCTGTGGCGTCGGGCGTGTCGGGCGAGGTCGAAATCGGTCGAATCCAGGCGTTCCGAGGGTACAACGCGTGCATACCTTACATTAGACAGGCTATATCGGTTGCCAGAATGCAACCAAGCGAAGGGATATGTATCGCCAGTATTAATATATATGTGTTACTGTACATTGCTTGTCCGAGTTCCTGCGGAAATGCCTCATTTCCACATCGCCGTCCGCCGAGAAATGACGACTGTGACCCATCATGACAAGGCAGTCAGCCTATGGAGCAGGACGCTGCATGCTTGACAAGACAACTAAATTGATCCGATATACCATTTCGGGTAAGAAATTAGGGTTAGGGTTAGAACCGCGTTGGAACAAAAAATTGGGCCCGCCCAGCCCGAGGGCCGGAGCGGGACAGGAAAATATTTAGACGGTGCATGAGCCGAAGCCCATACAAACCAAGAGTTCCCCCTGAGGACAGGGTCGCCGTGCTATGGGAGGCCCTCCTGACCCATAAACCCAGGTAGGTGAAGGGGCCTATGCCATCAAGGTAAGTATGAAGAATTATCGTGCCTCCCTGATGTCTTTTAAGTAATTACCCAGGCGCACGGACCATGCTATTTAGGGCCGGGACTCTCCTCTCATTTACTTTCATATCTGCTATATTTGACGCTCACGCTTGGTTATGACCCCTGAGATGGCGAGACTCCCGACTCCAAGATTCCTCCTGTTCCACTTGACAAATAGTGAATCGCAGCAGATACCCCGACAAGGACGACCGACGACAAGAATATCCGAACCGAGCGCTTTACGTCGGCGCTTTCAGCGAAACAGAGGGCATTTATACCCCAGATTCTAAAATTCTGTCACGGTGGACAGACACGCAAATATCATCAAACATTCTCCATCGATGGCTGTCACTGCTACGCTGTGATTGCTCCATCCAGGATCTCCTTCCCAACACCCATGCCCCCTGTTGCCACCCATTTCGATTCTCACGCTTTGCGTTCGGTCGTCGAACATGTTTTCATGCCTCCGATGCTTCCCCAGGCGCACCCAGCGAGCCGGGCAGAGCGGAAAACAAACGAAGCGCTTTGTAGCAAGCTCATAAATGCTGCCCGAGACTTCGGAGGAAGTGTCCCCCCTTCAGAAAGTCCTTTATAGAGGAAAATGATATGGAGTTGGCCCTTCGCGCTGTAAAGGCCCCGTTTGAAGCGGTTGACCTGCAGCGTGTGTTATCGGATATGGCCATTGGTGGTACGTACAGACGGATCGCGCCATTTTCCCAACCTGATTTGACCATTCTCTGTCAGACGTATATTGCCTACTTACGGTAACCGTGCACGAATTGCTGCTCTCATTGTACGCAGGCTTGCCTCCACCGACTTCGTTCAATTCGAGGGTTATCGAAGTCGCGCCACGTGATGGCAGCCGAGGGAAAGCTCCTTTGCACTTATTCAGGACCAGCGATCCAGGTGCCCCTGGAAACTTTGAAAGACGAGTGCTTCCTCTGGGAGCTTTCCTCGTTTCTGGTCCAAACAAATGGATGTTGATCGCTTGGATGTCACTCCGACCACTTCCTCGACAGAATCCGTTCATCCCAGGTACATATCGGAGTTATTGGTGGGAATTCACGGTGGGGCGCGAGAGCCCTGAAGAAGATCATCATTATGGCTTATCCTCAAAGTCACTCTTCAGTCCTCCCTCTGCGCCAGCAATCTTTACAAACCTTTCATCCTCTTCTTTCATGCCCATCTTTCACGCATCTGTGTCCGCCGAAATTTGCAAGTGAGTTTCTTTACGTGATGAGGGTCAAAATGGCCCGGCGTCTTTCAAAATTGGGAACTGCCGTATCACATCACATCGGTCAAGTTGTTTTCAGTACCGCAAAGGAAACCGAGGCACTTCTTTCAAAGAGATGGACCGAATTCCAGGCTATTGGATCGACCAGTCCTACATATCAACTCTAGGGACTTGATTTCGTCGCAGATACACACATCACCCTTACCAAGTTATTCTAGGACCTTACGAATATGCTCCACCACCCTTCGAGCACCCTCTCACGAGTGCCGTTCATTCGCCTCGATAGTTCCCAGCCTCTATGAAGTACATGACTTCACTCGATATATGGATGGCCGACTCAAGAACGCTATTTCCGAGGACCAGCACATCGTCGTTGCGGATTTCGAGGTATCCGTAGAGAGGAATTTGGAATCTTGGGTCACTTCATCCAAAAGCTATAGCTCTTCTTCGAGTGTGATTGCTTCGTGGAACAATGGGGATTTGATATTGCAAGCACGGAAGCCAGGAAATCCGCAAATTTTACAGCTCATACCACGGTCCATACTTTTGGGAGATTTTTCTAGATGTCTTGTCGACGAATACATGCACTGGCTCAACCTAGCCACTGGGGAGTTGGAATTCCGTCCAGCTGGATCCCCATGGGCCCCTAGTCCATCTAACTGGTGGCTCTACATTCGAAAACGGGATATTCACCCTCGTGCTATGTTCCTGGAGCGTTCTCAAGATAATTCCCCGATATGGGCCATCGACGTTCATTCGAATACCTTTAGTGTGGTGTCCAACCTATTGTCCCCATTAGAATCCCCAGCACATATCATTGTGACGCATGCCGCCCAGACCTTGGAAGCTTCTCTCCCACGGTTGCGTCTATCTTTTTTTGTCAACACGAACTTTGAGCTCGAATGTCGAAGCATGCCTGGTTATGTTGTTGATAACAATCAATCGTGCCGCACGATGTTTGGCCTCAAAAACAGACTCAGAGTTTACTATTCACGGCATCTACAATCGATGGCCACCGTAAAGTGGAACGACCTTCCAGCGCTGTCCCAACACCATGACTTCCTCCCCTCTGCATGCTCGACGTTCTCCTCGGGTCCCACGGCAATGATGAAGCACGTGAGACAGCCGATGAACTGGGGGTATTGCATGACAGGCTGACCAACGTATCACGCGACGTGCTTGACGAGAGAGAGCGATGAGATTCTCCCTGTGCGATATCAAGTTATCTACACTGCGGGAAAACAATTACCCGTCAACGATCACCCTAATCGATGGATTACAATACAACAGGTATTCAGCCTGTTGCAAACACATTGCATTGGAATCACGTGCCAGATATCCAACACTAAATGGGTTTCCGATTACCCACGTACTCGATTCTGCCCAATTTCAGCAGATATCCTCGCGTATCATCGATGATGCTCTCGTAGGGCGACTGTCTAACCTCCCAGTCGGTATTCTCCCAATCCAAATTCACGCAGCGGCCCACCGCTTCATGACTCAGACAGAGGTCTCGGATGTGGATCACGAAAAAAAAAACGATTCACTCCTACTGCGCGGAAACGGCATTGTTCAATGGGGTGGTCCTACTCCGTGGGCTCTTGATGAACAACGGAGGGATTCTTGGTTACGTGCTCAAAGAGCGGCGATGGAGAGTGGTCTATGGTCTTGACCCCAGCAGGACCTTGTTAGCTGTCCCGTATCGTGCCAAGGTCTGCTATATTAACCTAGAAACGGAAGGTCACTAACTATGAAAGCAGGACGTTCGAAGCCCGAGAGCCGAGTTCGCTCATCCAGATGTCGCGATCGCGTTAACTTGTCTCGGCTATTACTACGGGGGCTTAACAAAGGATCAAGTCATTTCATGCCTTGATTTGCTGACCAAGCTCGATAATCCAGAGATGGAATACGATCACTCGGTCGAGTTGGGACAAGACCTCCCTGTGGAACCGCGCCAGCTCAATGGTGTGAAGTTGGAAGACGAAACGCAAATGGATAAGTTCCTTGTGCCGTTGTTCTCGAGGAATAAAGGAGCTGTGGATTTTTACCTATCACAATTCGTCTTCCTTCGATCTGCACGAGAATTTAATCGAAGCTTTCAACGTCCGCACGGGATCTAGTAGAACACAAGACAAACATTATGACGGGTTTTAGCGGCACAAATGACAACCGCCACCTCTTACCTACATCGATAACACAGGAAGATCCTGATTTCGTTCTCGGTACAAACGCACTCGTCTTAAGGCGTCTTCTTCAGTCTGAGAATGACCACTACGGGTGTGTCGCAAAAGATAATGGCAGTCGGGAGCCTGCGACCACTTTCTTGAAGCGTCTAGTCAAGCAAGATCCAGAAATCCGGGTGCTATTGGACGTAGGAGCTCAGATGCTGGAACTTCAAAACAGAGGACTTGCACTACACTGCCTCTTACTTCGTGCGGATGTCTCCGCAGCCATCTTCTTTCACGACTCGGATCATCTCACTGTGATTACCCTGGATGGAGCAACGGAGCCATTCATATCGTCCCCTTTCAACAAGTAACTCGATAAATGCGTTGTATACCTCGACGATGCCCATACTCGAGGAACGGATCTCAAGCTTCCTCAAGGAATGCGCGCTGCAGTTACGCTTGGCCCAAAGGTCACTAAAGATCAACTGGTACAAGGTAAGGTCTTGGACAACCGAGATCGAAATACCAGACTCACTAGACGAGGGCACAGTTTGTATGGGAATGCGTCAGCTTGGGAAAGGTCATTCTGTGATGTTCTTTGCGCCAAGGGAGGTAGACCACCGTATTCGGGGTCTTATTCCAAGTTGTATGGCTTCTGGCGGTCACATTGGGGTGCTAGACGTTGTACGTTGGGCCATTCACGGAACTTCTGAAGTCATCTGTCACCACCTCACGTACTGGGCTCATCAGGGACTCGACCACCACAAGCGTTTCGCGGCATACAAAGAATACAAATCAAATCGGGATTTGGCGGTTCTTCGAAATGCTTGGCTTCAACCCGAGTTGCAGACGTTGAAATGTACTGGATTGCGCCAGGCACCAAATTGTGTCATGAGATACACAATATTCCATCACTCAGTGGACGGATCGAAGTCATCGAACAACTTGGCGTCACGAAACTGGTTGATGCCAGGATGGCAGAAGAGCAAGTGAACCACGAGATCGAGCAAGAGATTCCCGACAGCATGGGACTGACAGAATACCTCCGCCCAATTAACTGGATTCTTTCTAGTGGGTCAGGGGAAGAAAGCGCTGTCGTCGTAATCAAGGCAAATATGCTGCTTCCGCGAGAGCAACGCAGTCAGGCTACATATATATGCAACACGAGTGACATACTCCATGCGGTCCTTCTCCGATCTCACGTTCTACTGTGTTCCGGGCTCACAGACAGAACGGTGGTCAGCACCCGCGCACGTTAGAACGTTACTGATTCTATTTTCAGGACAGCTCTACTTCGACAGGAGATAATAACACGACAGGGTGTGCGGGCTACTCGCATTATCAATAGCACATCCAGGTGCAAAATACAGCGAGGTAGGTGGATTTGCGCCTCCTATATACCGCACGGGGATGAGCTCTCCGTTTACAAGTAGGATATCTATATTAAAGACACTGATAGGGTTGCGATGGAAAGGCAAGGCTTACCATTTGACGCATTTGGGGCAAGTCTTGAACAGTAAACCGTTGAGTGAGGAAATCTTATTAGGGTTATTGGGATGATTCCATGTAGCACAAAAACATAGGATGTTACTGTAAATACCGTAGTATGAATTAAAAGTGACTCGGAGTTCGGAGCACGCGGCACGCGTAAAAAGGCGCAGGAAACGTAGTGGGTAAGCAGAGGCTCGAGAACAATGCCAGGGAGCCAGGGAGAATTTGGCATTGCAAGGACGGGTGGTATGTGCTATTTTGCATCTGAGTGCCTGGATAAAGCTGAATCAATGAGAGCATAGAAAAGTCAGAAATCAACTCATTCAACGTATGACACAGTACAACGCCGGCCCTTCATAACTGGTCCAGTGAGAGCTTTCTCGATATGGGCAGTATTCATTTTACGACATCTATAACCAAGTTAGTGGGACATACAAATGGCATAGACAAAACATTACCTGCGTGGCCGTCATCTGCCAGGCTAATGTGCCTCGTATCGTCGAAGACATGAAGACATTCAAGATTGGAGGTGACAGATCAGCGGCCGAAGGTAAGACTCCGCGCCTCTCAGGTGGCAAGGGAGAAGCAACCTGCCTGTTAAGGTTTATATGGAAGTACATCCTGCCCGAACATTCAAGATTATTGACGAGCTGTTGATGCATACTGGGCCAAGAAAACCAAGGTGTCGCACGGGATGGAGACGGTGTGTTACCTGGACCATGGGCGGACTTTAGGTGGACATCGTAGAGTACTACTCATGGGGTCGGTTTATCATCGGTGTTGGTCTTCTCACGTGTCTTCTCACGCACAGCCGTGCAACAGCACGTTGAACGGAGTAAATCAATTACTCACCCAAAATATGACCCAACATGATGCAGGACTTAGTAAATTGGTCCAGGGAGAGTTGCTGATTCGGACACGAACTGATCATGAGCAGGAGGAAAGTCGAGTCGGATTTGTGCGTGCTACGTATTGGTAGGATGGTGTTACTCCCAAACCCGATGAAACCAATCCTCTGGGTGGGTAATTATCAAGTGAAGGGAATCTGCACTGTATTCGAGCACCAGCCAGGTTGTTCACCGCGATTGACCACGAAATGGGATATCCACAAGCACCATGCTATGCTAACGCTTCCTGTGTCTCCATTGAGGTAACGCTGTTCCCGCGAATGACCTATTTGCGACATCAACAAACGTACTGGGCAGAAAACCAGATCACGCAACGTACAATGGTGCCGATTGGATGCCTTTGTGCGGGAGTGGTCTCCTCTTGAGCATCATCGATGACTAGATTGAGGAAAAGGTCGTAACCGCGCAATGTCCCGCTGACCTTGCGGCCGCCCTGCAAATGGATGAACAATTTCTTGTCCATAAACTAAGAACGCAAAGGGGATTAGTATGAGGAGGGAATTGACCAGATGCAGGGGCGAAGAAACCTTTTTGAGTTCTGGCTGAGAAGCTTTAGACATTGTCGTTGTCGATGTCAAAAGTGGTGTGGTGAATAAATGCGCGCCACTACACTTGCACGCGATGTCCGCTTTTGGCTCATGCTCTCATCAGTCTCTCGACTCCCGTAACTCACCTCCATCTGCAACAACCTCTATCGTCAGAACATTTACTATCTAATTCCATCTACTAAGTGCTGTATCTCATCGTGGTTTCCTGGTGTGTCCCTCCATCTCCGTCTACTCGAAATTTTCCAAAGCGCTTAAGATGACACGTTTGGTAGAATACTTCTATCGATCCATCATGGCCTCACTCTCCATTCCCCCCCCGGCCGGCCCCCCTTCGACCCGACTAGA
>QFFA01001643.1:0-11190 GCA_003316565.1 Russula foetens
AGAAAACACATAAACTATATATATATATCTCCAATGTGGCGCTCCTCTACGCCTACGCCGTTTGATGGATATAAGTTATCGCTCTGATCCGATTTGCGAGTCTCGAGCATTCTATGGCATTTCGGTGAGTTATCAGTTAGAATCTTGTGAACGACAAGGAGGCGGGAAAGGGGCAGCTTCGCCAGGACAGGCATGCCAATGATAAGCTCCAGTACGTATCATCCCCCACGTGCACCGGCTACGTCCACATTTGTCGACTTTTCGCCCTGTCTCCGGAGTTTGTCTCCTGTATTTCAGGGATGCGGAGAAAATTCTTAAGCTAAAGCTAGTATGCTCTACCTTGCACGGTCGCGGTCGAGGCACCTGGAATGTATTGGCCACGCCTATCAAACATGTGGTCAACGCGAAATCTGGGCGTTGCTTACGCGCTCGGAATTTAGTGTTTATCAAGGACGTGCCCTTCTCACGAGCAATGTGGGCAATTCTACGATGAAATAAAACACGGCAAGCCGTTACGCTGCAACAGTGATACTATGCCTTACATTGTTCTCTCGGCTGTTGGTTCCATAGGCGTCCTTCGAATGTAGATGGTGAGTTAATTGGGTTTACTCTTACGTAGTCCACTGATATCCTGGGCACATTGCAAGCACGCGTTTTTGATCGGGCGCTTAGAAATCTGGATATTTCTACAGCATGTAAAATGACGTCCAGTGGTCGATTGGCAAAAGCATTCTTGCAAGGCAGGAAACTTCGGCCTGTGTTCCACTCTCAATACTACCAATGACCTCCTCTCAAGCGCACAAGCGCACGACTTGATTAAAGGCAACCGTACCATTGACTAGCTAACGTACGAGTACGTAAGCTAGATAACTCTCTTCCGTCTCCCGGCTTTGGTTGAAAACCATAAGAACACTGGCAATTGGTGATTATGATTACTAAAGCATCGGCATAGGTTCGTATGATGTCCACTAGTACTCAAATATGGTCCAATCGCGGTCTGCATTATGTTGATGTTATAGCTGAGCCCTTGCCTAATTGTCACGGTACATTCTTTGTAGCCCGGGTCGTGAGCAAGGTTTGTTGTAACGTCGTATATGACAATCACCAGCCCTGAGGAATGCAGGGACCACGGATTCCCCTGGCCGAGTGTGCAGACGCAGGTGATGCAAAACCAAGTGGGAAAGTAACATATGACCCAGATAACAAGGTCGTGCGGAACACGGCATACATGTGTTGTTTCTCGACTGAATCTGGAACTCGGGTATGGGACGGGTGGGTGAGATGGTGACACCCCAATGCTTTGAGTTTCCCCCAAACAGTTCCAGGGGTTGCGTCCTTGTAAGAAGAAGTAATCACGTGAGCGCTCTGTAAAAATTGGGCAGGCGTTTGCTGAGACGGATCTTCTGTTGTTTCAGATTCACGACTGTGTGACCCACCAAAAAAATTGCAAAGGGTCACGCGTTTTTCGCGGCGTATACAGTACAGAGGCACAGTACCTGATAAGTGCCAGCGAGGGCTGAGACAGGGTCCGGGAACAAACAACACAATGGTCGCGGGATCCTGGGCAACAGGCGCCTAATCCTGAGACGCCTTGTGCTCTGTATAGCATGATCAGTCGATGATTCCATTTGGGGCACACATATCCCGGTCGTGAGCCAGCTTGGCCAAACCAGCTGATAATCTAGGGCTCGAGGTACCTGAGGGCAGCGAGGTAAACCGTCAGCTGCGGACGTCATGCGGTATGAGGGGTGCATATCTCGGGAGCGAATTATATGTCGTCAAGTGAACCTAGAGTCGACTCAGGCCCAACTGTCGTCCGCCGCGACCACCGTCCGCAAAGCCGAAAACTACATTTGTCGATGCGCCTGGCACGCCTGCGGGAAATACCACGCCACGTAGTAACGCGCCCGTTGAGTGAGGGCACGGTTCAAATTCTGTCCCAGAGAGGCAACGCAGCCCAAGTCCCCGAGAGTCGAAACTAGCAGATAAGTCACGACAACGCTCACCACCACCCCCTGGACGTTCGTTGACACCTCTGGAAAGTTGGAGCGATACACGTCCATCAGAAAATCAGATATTGTGGATGGACCACATATTCCCGAAGAACACCGAGCCGTCGAAAGCGTGGATTATTCTTACGGCACGCGTCCATTTTGCAGGGACCGCAGTGCCCAGAAGGACGAAAGTGGAGTTGCGTTGCGGCGTAAGGTGTGCCAAGGTACATTTCTTCGGAGCGTTGGTTATTGACCTGACTGACAAGGGATGAAGGCGGGATATGGAGAAGACGGCGGGTGTGGTGTAGGTGAGACGTTCACAGCACCTGGCCCAGGCACGAACTTATGGACATCGGATATCATTCAAAACTATCATTCCGTACAGTTTCCACGGGGAAGGGAGAGTGTGGGCAGCTTCTATCATAGTACTATACATCGGGAGATTCCATTATAAGATAAGTCCTGATGACGAGGCAAGTTCCAAGCCACTGTACTTTACTATGGATCTCATATGCTTACTGTACATTACACGTCAACTAAGGTTCACGACGACAGGCAGATCAACAAGCACGAGGCAAGGGAGATAAATTTCGCGTTAACCAAACTTGGAGAGTCGCTGCATCGAGAGAATCTGGGGGGTTGAGTCTGGAAGTCCAGACGCCACGGGACGCACGCGGTGAAGGCTGAGGTCGTATTGTGAGGTAAGAGGAGAAGAGGGGCTGGGAAGGCCTCATTTGTAACGACGACGACCGCTGATGGGCACAGCCGAGGGAACCGCAAAGTTGGGATCGCGCCGCGTCTCCTTGACCGTTTTGAGGACTGGAAGCTGGAAGCCCGGACATTCCCACAGATGCTCAGGGCAATCGCAGAGGAGCGCCATCGCGGAGTGGAGCCACCCACGCGGGGATCGTCTAGACTGAGGTCCGCAGGACCGCCTCCTTGCGATTTGCGGGCTTCGCGAAGTGGAGGTGTCGCTGAGGATCTCTTGCGCGCGAGCCGAAGCCTGTTAGCTATCTGAGTTCTGCACGGGCATGGAGTGGCGTTTGTGGGCATGCACACGTGCTAGTGTCAGTGGGGGTCCTCCTGTGCGCACCTTTGGTGCTTGCGTGTGGGCTCGGCCTCCGCTTCTTCTTCCGGCTTGACTTCGCCTGGGCTTCTTGGGGACTATGTTGGCTGTCGCTCCTCGTCGTATGCAAGTGCAATCTGATACAATGTGAACCTTGAGCGCTTCAAGTTGAGCATTCGCGTGTTGCTGGACGAATCAGATAGGCACACGTGACGGCTTTTTTTTTTTTTGGATTCGATCACACGTGACGGCTTACCTCATCATATTAGCCCGCCTTCGTCTTGGACTTGGGCCATCTTCAGCGCGCTCCATGGATGCATGAATACGCATGAATCCCGAGGCGCGGGCAACGCTAAGGTACAACTTGATGACGAGGGGCTACACCTTACTTGCCACGACGACGCGGCCCTCCAGTATTCTTGTAGCCGCGAGTGCCTTGATGAGCGGGGCGACCTTGTCGAGCTCGTTTTTCGCGGTCGCGTCGTGGATTACGGACGTGATAATGTCTTGGCTGGTTGTCCCGCTTGACATGCCCAGGTCGGCTGCCAGTTGCGAAACGTTTGCGCCCGAGGTGGGGCGCGTCACGTGGTGGATACGCGACCATCTCGAGTATCTGTTGGTATGTCCATCCCCCGGGTGTCTGTTTTCGCCGTGGTGGCAGGCTAGGTCAGCAAACGGATGATCAAGAGATAGCTACTTAGTGAAAAGGACTCACGCTCTGGGATTACGTTGATTCCCATTGCTGAGACTCGAAATATGGCCCAAAGACGGCGTCCCCGTCCCAGCTGACTTCTGTGCTGTGGTCCCGTCCCTGTCGTTGTTGGCTGCTCTGGCCCCGACGAACCGTCCAGGTAGACTTTGGTGTCTCACCGTCTGTCGCATCGTACACGTGTGGCATCGAATCATGCCAAAAACGGGACCTACGGCCGGGGGCGGTGGAGGAGGGAGGAGGACGCGGTGAGAGTGAGGCCTCCGTCTGTGTGCAAACGTATGTCAGTTGATTCTGAAAATGCAATAGGTGAATACTCACGTTCGCTGTGCGCGCCATCCCAACTGGGGCCATCGTTTTCTGGGTACCATCATTGAGTGGTTGGCGCAGGCGCCTGTATGAAATCGAAAAGGTAGACGGTGTTCTCTTCGCCAGGGCATCCAAATTGGATCGATCTGGGTCGCGTTGTATGCGTTTGGTCGTGGTCATAGTCTGTTGCCCACGTTTCCAGACTGGTGGGTGATGCGTCAAGAGGAAAGTAATGGGAAGCTGCCTTGAGTATTACATTGTTAGCGGTGTTTGACTGTGAACAGACTGTACGTTTTTCCACTCACGGTATTATTTTGTCGATTGGATCTACTACCATCGTGTTCGGCATATTGTCAACCACGTTAATAGACATTCCACGTTCAACGCGAGGCGAAAGGGTGGGCTAGACGAAAGGAGTACCGGCGCCGATTGACAGAGGGGAAGGAGAGGGGCAGATGATGGGAGAGTTGTCCCCTCCAGGCCTCTCTTTGTCGTGTTTGCATGAAAATGGGCATGGTGATATGCCACACCAAAGGACACGAACTGACTGAGATCCTGTATTGTCGCAAAAAAAGGGATCAGTTATGGAGACAGCAGATTGCACAAAGTGGGCATGCAAGCTATTCAAACGTCACCGAGCCGCCGAAGACCCGAAACCACAACAACTAGATTGATGCACGGAATCGCTTCGACAAAGGTGGGATACCCATCCTTGCGGCTGAAGTGGCGTTTCAGTTGGGTGCGACAACAGCTTACGGATTGACATACTAGTATTGGGGTCCATTCACTTGACAGGCATCCGTCGTATATCCCTAAAGACTGAAGATACTGAAGATAAGAGGACGGCACTCGGAGGCCCATAAGGGACATCGACGCCCAGTGCAGAGAAAGTACGGCGAAAGCGACAAGTTAGAAACCCCTACAAGCCAGTGGAATAAAGGTTATATTCCGTTTGTTACTCTTTGACCGGTTCGACCCTCTGACAACTTTTGGACTGCGCTGACAGATAGCCATTGAGAGATATTCGATATCCGGCGATAAGTTTGCAGGGGCAAGCGTTCATGGGTCCGAGTGCCGAACTTGCGGGCAGTTGCACAGTGACCACAAGACGCTTTCACGGTGGGGCTCAGACCTCAGGATTTATGACACAATTAAGATATCCGAGTGATCCCTTTTCATTTTCTCGTCACCCATTTGATACCTCCCTTCACCGATGCTTTTGTCGAAACCAGAGTCTCTTAGGGGTAGATGGCGTAGTGGCATATGCTGTAGTTATGGTGGATGCGATGGGTAAGTTGTCGACCCAAGGGGAGATAGACAAAGAAAGGACCCGGGGAGAGAAAGAGAAGGGGACGAAGAGACGGGTACTCGGACGAGCACGGACGACAATTCGTGGGACCGAGCAAAGGAAGGTGGACGACGGCCCCCGCTGCTCGAGGCTCAGACAGGTGAGGGAAATATTGGCGAGTGACGGTCTCGCGATGTTGAAGGAAAAGGAGCCATCACGCAGGGAACGTAGCAGAACACGAAAGGTAGGATTGGATGCGATAATCGATTGCAGGCCAGGAGGTATTATGTGACATAACAAGGGTGTAATGCAGACGTGGAGTCCACGTGTGAGTTCGACAACAATAGAGGAAGGGAATAAGTCACGTTCTGGAAGACCCGAGAACGCGCGATGGAGTGGCGTAAGTAGAGTAGACAACGGAAGACAAGAGGTCCTCCGAGGTCACGCACTCGCAGGCGAGCGCGGTAGGGGTCGAGATACGAGTAACGAGGTGCTCCGTGAGAGCGCGAAGACAGAGGCGGTGAGGGCAAGGAAAGTCGCTGCGCGAGAACAAGAGAGTAGAGACGAGAAAATCGAGGACGTACGACCGGCCGCGCGGCGTCATAAACGATACATAGTTAGGTCCATGAGGTGGGGGAGCGAAATTGAATGGTTGTGACGGGTGGGACGTTGAGAGCAAGGGCGCAGGAGCGAGGAACGGTGCTGCGGTGCCCGATAGTAATGTCTAAGATGAAAAGCGATCATCAATACAGTAAGAACATTCCCAAATGACGGGGGCATCCCGACTGAGCCCGGCTAGCGAGGGCTGTGAACGGCGCGAGCCTTATGGGGCTGCAGCCTGCGCGAGGCGATGAGTCGGCTGACGAGCATGGGCGATCTGCGCACGATGGGTTGATGCGACGAAGGGCGAGTCTTGATCATTAAAGGAAAGGCGTCGATCCGATAGCAACGAGGGTGGAAGACGGAGGAAAGAAGGTGAGACGAGAGGGGATGAGAGTGCGAACGGGTATGTACAAAGACGAGAGAGGTGGTTCGGGCAGTGCACACAGGTGATGCAAGTTAAGGAAGGTTGGGGCTAGTGAGGGCAAAGGGGGGAAAGGGGAGTGGGAGTGGACGCGTTGGTCTTCAATTGCACCAGTTGCGCAGGAGGGATTGAACTAAATGAAACCACTCGTATGGGATGTGCAGTGGCGGTATTGACCGTGACAGGCGTTCCGAGTCCGTCGGTCGTGCTCGTGTCCGTGCACGCGTGGCTGTAAGGCTTGCCTTGCAATACCACCTAGGGGCTGGTAAACTGGCTCGCTGCCTGTTTTCAGCTAGGGATTGTCACGGGTGGGGGTAAACTCGTCGGGGTTGTAGGTGGGGTAGTAGTGAGGTCAGGGTCAGGGTAGGGATTTTCTACCCTGAAAAATGATTTTACCCCAGACCCCAGACCCCGGGTCTTGCGGGTATTGGACCAATTGCCACAGCTGCCGAGGACGAAACGTCTTGCTCGACGCCACACCGCCGACAGCTTGGCTTGATACTTGGCCCTCGCTGCCTTGTTCCCCCGGCTACACCATTTGCTGTGTGATCGCGTACATAGCCTGCGCCTTGGTCCGCTCAGTACCACCGGCAGCATGCAACTGCGGAAAGAAGGGGGCGGTCCATACAGAGTTGCGGATGTGCGCTGGCAGCGCTGCCCAATATGTGCCGTCGGGCATAGCCCATCCGTCCCCGCCCGCATCCATCCGTTGATACAATTCGTTCGCAGTGGTCAGCAGCTCCGCCTGCGCCACCACCGTCGCATCCGCGCATGAATCGCCGAGATACTGGCCGCCTCCGGTACCGCCGCCATTCGCTGCCGCGTGCGGTATTTCCAGCACCGCAGCAATGGCCTCGGCGAGCCCCTCGGAGGGAGCTGGTAGCGTCCTGTAGCGCATCATCCGGCGCAAGCGTATCAACGCCGTCTCAGCGTGGCTTCGTGGCCACACGCTTCTTCTTCTTACTTTTCTTGCTATGCGCTTTGGCGGAGCAGAAGCGGTCGCGGGCGAAGGCGCGTGAGACGCAGCGGTAGTCTTCTGTTTCCCGGGGGCCATCGGATGCTGCCGTCAGTTTGTCGTCTCGTTTTCCTTCAAATGAGATTTGTGGGTCGTGTGTGTGTGTCTTCACTGTGTCTTCTATTTCGCCAGATCCCAGTCAACACAACCTGTGGCATATATTCAAAACCTGTCAGTGCCGTCCTAACGCGGTGATACTCGTGGTAGTGCATTTACGAGGGCTCACCAAGTGTCGATCGAATGCGAATGCGAGTAGATGTGAGTTAAACAGCAAGTGAATGAAGCGCGATGCTCCCCAAGCCGGCGATTCCAACCCGCGCCTGACCCAACCCAACCCGAACCTAACCCCTAACCCGAAGGCCCGTACCCTTGAGATAGGGTCAGGGTTTGGGAGGGGTCGCTCTGAAACGACCCCTACGTTCAGCTCAGGCTGTGGGTTCAAGCTTCAAGCTTCAAGTCCCACACTGAACCCACAGACAACTACACTTAGGGGTTCTAGTGACTGTTACCCTAAAACTGTCATTTCTGAGACTACCTGGGTTACCTTTGGTTGGAGAGTCGGGTGTCTATATTGGCGGGGGCCCGTATCATGATGAGCTCAGTCACAGGTGCTGTACAATGTGTTTCCCACTCACCGACTCACAGCTCAAGTTCAGATGGATGCAACGCTTGTAATACTATCAAGCATGGTGCATCCCCCTGATCCAAGCGAGGTGTAAGGACGTCACTCGTGCTAGTCTCGGAACGGAAACGGGCAGCGTGGGCCATGTTACCCAGTACTGACCGCTGAGCGTTCACTATCTTATCGTGCGTATCATCCGTGTATGTTCTGTCTGACTCACGTGGCCCTGTGCATGCTACCCGACCGACCCGTGCGTCCCCTCATTTTCTCATTTTCGACTTCGCATCCCCGTTTTCGCCTTCGTTTCGACGCCATTGTCGACGAACTCGTGACTTTGGCAGACCCTTCGTCTCCGTCGTTTCTATCCTTACTTCATACCGTCGCGCGTTCTCAGGTCCTTGGAACGTGGCTTTGGATATGTTGTGTTCTTTCGGAACCTCCTCATTCGAACTCAGCATCAGGATTCCTCCTGGCTCCTTAACGCTCGTAGCGAGCCTTGGCGAACCTAGGCGAACCTTAGATAGTAGTTTAAGGCTCGCTAAGACGTCTAAGGAGCCAGAAGGTTTCCTGATGCCGCCACGCGTGGACTCTACGTCTACGTTACAGAGGTATACCGCACTGACATACAGGATCAAGATTGATTGCCACTGCGATTTGCGCAGAAGACATACAATATCTTCTGTGAAAATTGCGATGCGGCAATCAATGTCAATCCTAACACAAGTGCCGCACAACGAGCGTCACGACACCATGGGGCTTTCGAGTTAAGTCAGTTTTTCCCTCCGTCAAAGGCCTGCGACAAAGATGCAACGCTGCTGTAAGGCTTTGGAACGCTCGAATGGGAGGAGATGGAGGAACACCAGACAACGACAACGACAACCTTTTTTCTGATACGGCGGGTTGCAGTCAAGTAGTCTCATCAATTGGATCAGCCCGCGGCATCATCTTTGTATATCCTCCTCTTCAAGTGCTACAGAACCCGAGGAACATGACAGCTCCCTTTTAACCCGAAATATTACTATGACTATCCTGCTGCTACACTGTGTGTCACAGGACTTGGTTCAGGACAGTGGGACTGACAAAGTACTCTAATTGGCATCTCCGGCCTCAGCTCCACGACATTGGTTCCGTGGCCAAAGATAATAACTAGAAGCAGAAGTCACCCTCTCTCAAGTCTCAGGCCGGTATGGCCACACCCAACCCCTCCCACCGTGACGCTTCCCGACAGTGGACCAGCCTAGCACAGAGACCCCCCTGGCATCGGCTTCCCGCAGTCTGTCCAGAGCCAATCGAGGCAATGAACTGATCTGATAACCGAGGCACTCAGTGTCTCGGCTCCCACTGCCGCACATAACACTGTCGAGTTCTCATTCTCATTCAATGAGCCATAACCAGAGATAATCGATAATTTTCGGTAGCGTACCTCAAATCATCAAGCGGACTTTTTTTCCTGATGTTAAGTTAACATTCTTTCGCTATGCCATCCCCTTCATTCTCGTGGTTTAGGCACGGTACACGAATAGCGTCCTGTATAATGTAGATTTAAGAAAAAAAACCTATGCCCGACCCTGCCCAGCGGAGTTGGCTCCAGCGTGTGTTACCTCTGAAGTCTTCAGTTGGTGACTTCCCCGGGCCTTTTGCGCTCGCTTCTTTTACCTGATTGCATCGCACTTCCGGCTCTACTTCGGGGCCTTTGCGTCGAATCATCTAAGCTCACTACAATGAGTCAATCACCTGGCTCGGATTTCACAGGACCAACACGGATTTACATTCAACGAATTTGTACCAGAAATACAGCAGAACTAGACCGAGAGGACACGCCTTCATACGAAAACACTAACAGTTGCACTGGCCGATGGCATGCAAATACCATAACCGTATAGGCCATCGCATCACCACTTTGCGTAGGGCAAGAATTTTCCACTGCGGCGCGCATCGTCAGAGCCTCGCTCGTGCGGTAGAAGCCGGGGTCTGGGATCGGGGTTCTCAACTCACTCAAAGGTCAACACGACGCGATCGCCCTTGGGGTCCTCCTTCTTGTCGATGTGGACCTTGCAGTCAATCATGGACATGATGCCATCCCCGAACTATGAAACGAAAAAGTCGATTTTGCTCGAAACTTGCGAGAACGTACAAGCAGACAGCCTACTCACTTTCTCGTGGATGACAGCCTGGATGGGCCCGATACGGGGGTGCTGAGTGCGCAACCGGCGGTACTGTGAGTGTGTGGGAGCAACGTACCTTGATGGCATGGCCGTAAACAAGCACGCCCTTCAACAAAGCATAAGCGGGGAGGAGAAAGGGTGGCGCATCTATCAGGGGGGATTTGACTTGCCTCAAAGAGGCGGTATATCACGGGGTCAGTTGGTGGGATGGGACCGATCCCGCGATTCGGGTACCAGCGTGGGCCGAGCTCTGAGATCAGCGTTTCCACGTTGTACGAACCTCCAATTTCCGAGAACTTGAGGATGTCTGCGAGGGCGCTCAGTTCGTCCTCGCTCGCTTTGGCCTTTCGGTCAACCATGGTCATTTACGGCAGGTGATTAGACTCGACGTGCACTGCGCCGTACAGTACTGTGCGCCGACGAAAGATGACGTCGAGAGGCTACTGACCTGCCCGTAGAATAGCGCGGCGACCCAAACCTCGTCCTTGTTCATCGCTTGGGCAATCTGTTCGAAAGTCAAGCCTTTTGCCACGTTTCATTCGTCACCGATCATGTAAATCGCAATGATGAGTTCCATGGTTTTAATCGTAGGAAAAGAAATGAATTCTTGGGGACACACCGGCTCTCTCTTTTGCATTGAAAAGCATGCCGAACGCGTTAGTTGGATCGCGACTTCTGAGGGCGTTGCCGCGAGTAATCGACTGGACATGGTACAGAAAACGATCACATTCGCGGAGCGGAGACAGTGACCCTCCTTACCATATCCGCGTTATAAGCCATAGTAGTAGTGCGGAGCAAGGTATATATATACTCCCACCCCGATATCTCATATCAATAGAGATCATCACACGTGATATGGACCTGAAGACGTCGCAATCAATCGTCCGTAAAGCGATAAACCCTTTGTCAGTTGTCACGTGCAAGGGGAGTAGACGGGTTTTATGCCATGTTAAAATTCTAACGATGGGGTCCTTCAACATATGGTTCTACTGGCTTCC
>QFFA01001645.1:0-20402 GCA_003316565.1 Russula foetens
TCCCCTCACAATCGACCATTACCACATTCACCTCTCACACTGACTACGTCCGTTCCGGCCAAGTTTCCACTACTGATCCACATATCATCCTCACCGGCTCGTATGACGGCACCGTTCGCCTCTGTGATACTCGCACAGGCGAATGCGAACTTCTCATGGGCACAACGAGGGGATCTAGTACCGGCTCCGTACCCGTCGAGCAAGTACTCATGTACCCATCGGGAACTATTGTCTTGTCTGCTGCGGGGCCTATCCTCCGCGTATGGGACATCGTCGCGGGTGGGCGATGTCTTCGGGCAATGTCAAACCACCAGAAGACAGTTACATCTCTTGCCTTCAATACCAACTCGTCGAGGTTATTGACGGGGGGGCTGGACCACATGGTCAAGGTGTACGACATCAGCAACTACAACGTCGTGCACACGATGCGCTACTCCTCTCCTGTAATATGTCTCGCGTTATCGGTGCGTCGTTCGGCTTTGACCCCATGTGGTTTGAGGCACATGTTTGACGGCTTTCTGTCTGTGAAGCCTGATGAGACACATATCGCCGTAGGCATGTCAGACGGAACACTTTCCGTTCGTCGTCGCCATCCAAAAGCGTCGGAAGGAGCTCTAGCTCATGGCCCGTTGTCCGAAGCCTCCTTCCGTACAGCCAAGCTCGAATCGTTTTTGGGAGGGGTCCTCTCCAACATCGGACAACCCCGCGTCCGGGATCGTACCAAGAGCAAACCGGTTGGTGATGTGTACGAGTTCAAAGTAGAGAGCAGGCGCAGGCGTCGGTTGAAGGAGTATGACCGACTGCTAAAGGGATTCAAGTATTCTGCTGCCCTGGATTCCGCTCTACGAAAGGTGAGCACTGTCGTTCATTGGTCACAAACAAGGTTTAATCATAGATTCAAGCGGGTTCCCCCTGCGACGACATTCGCGCTCATTCAAGAACTCATTTATCGTGATGGTCTCCGGTCAGCTCTCGCAGGTCGTGACGACGTACTTCTTGAACCCATCTTGAGGTTACTTCTAAAATACGTAACCGACCATCGCTTCGGTGGCACAGCATGCGACGTTGCAGGACTAATCATCGGTGCGTCACCGTGAACAACCTGGATTATAACCGTGGCTTTACGTTACTTTACCGCAGAGATATATACCCCGGTGCTCGGCCAATCCCCTACCATTGATTCCCTGTTTTTGCGCCTGCGGAGAAAACTCGAAGCTGAGTTGAGGCTTCAAGACGACCTTATCAAGGTGAAGGGGACACTCGACATGCTGTTCGCATTTGCGGCGCTCTCAGCATGATGCCTTGCACTCGTCCCCAAAAAGTACGTTTTTGTCTTGCCATCGTATAATGTTAGTAGCTTTCCAAGAAAACCGCTAGATGTTGTAATATCTCGCGTTGAGAGGTGCCATCAGAGTGGTTCGATTCGTCCCCGTCGATATTGTCGCGGAAGGTCCGGAGTGTCGAGACGATATCCTGTAACGACTTGTTGCGCCGGCTTAGCATCTGCCGCACATGATCGCGAATCTGGTGGCGATCAGAAAGCGCGCATGCCGACATTCGGAGCACCTACCCCATCATCTTCCATGACAACCCATGCCAAGATGTAATCCACAGTTTGTAACGTGTAGAATCCCCCCTCCAGCCGTCGCAAGTACCATGCGTCCTCCTCTTCAGCCCTGATTTCTTCACCTACCTTGAGAAGTGCCCCCTTTTCCGTATCAATTTCCTGGTCCGTGACGGCGAGCCTCGCTTGTGCAGATGTACGGATGTCGAGTAGCTTATCGGTCTTTTCGTAGTTACTCTCCACAAACTTCGCAAGAAGGCGGATTCGGGCGGGAGAGTCCGAAGGGAGGTTTGTGAAGAGGGATGAAAGAATGCCAAGGGTATGTGTAGTATCTTCTGGTGCGGTGGTCTGGTGAGCACCCTTTTGCTTCTTGAGAGGCTGCATTCCTTCACCTTCAGAACGGTGTCTGAGAGTGAAAAAACCATGACAAACCTTTCCCATAAAGGCGTTGAACAAGTACTTGAGGCCTAACGCCTCGACAAATACCCTGGACGCCTCTGTACCTGCATGCCCGGATATTGCATGGTCCAAGGCTTTGACTGCACGTGAGCGTGCTTGCATCTTGTCTCTGACGAGAAAACAGTCAGGACAGATTAAGGGAAAACTAGAAGTAAAATGTACTTCATCATCAGCACCATCAGGTCGACACCCTCGCTCTTCAGAAATAGATCTTTGATCTCCGCCTCAGCAAGAGCGGAACATAACGAATCAAAAACGTTCTCCATAAACTCAGCCTCGTCAGCATCGATGGGGTCTCGTCGACGAAATTGCTGTGGTTGTGTGAGAATTTTGAAAGAGATTTAGGATAGCAACGCACCGAGGCGATATTCAGGAGTATTTCCACGCCATCATTCTTTCCTAGCTCAAGGCGATTGAGATGGCTTCCTTGCAGCAGAATAGATAGTAACTCGGTTGCGTAGCCACGATTCTCATCATGCGTCTTGGATTGAGCACGGTTTAGTAACCAGGGCAGAAGCTTTGTCTTCAGGACCAATCGTTCAGCTAGCGGCGGCTTAGAGCCAACGAAGTTCTCAAATATGGCCAACGCGTGAAAGATCCCTTGGCGGTCTGACTCCTCTGCTTCGTTGAACCTTTTCATGTTATCGACAAGCAACTCCAAAACGGAGTGGTCCAACTTCGGCACGTAAGCGCGATGTTCGACCTGATGAAGCGCAAACGCACCAAGGCATTGATTAAGCTCTTCAACGCAGCCTCTCTTTGCTCCGGGTCCTCCTCGTCCTCGTCCTCGTTGTCGTTCTCTTCTCCAACGTCCTCATCCGTAAGTTCATGGATCAACTCTATGACGTCAAGTGCAATATCTGCATTTTCATGACTAAGAAGTCCGACCAAGACCTCCAACTGGCCGGAGCTGACGAGAAGTGGATAAGCAACGTTGGGAACTTGAGCAAGCGGAAGTAGAGCTTTAATGGCGGCATCAAGATCTGCTTCCGAATCAATGAACCTAACGCCAGTCACAATGAGAACCAAATTATGGAAGGCTAGCACAACTCACTTCGTCGGATCGTCAGGATATTTAGACCTCTGTGCCTGATTCTTATTGGCGGCTCTCTCTAGCCGTAGTAATAACCTTTTAATGCCCGAAGCGGAGAGCGTTTCAGACTGGTGGAAAGACAAATGATGAGTAGAGCACATTTTGATGGAACGTGGACACGGACATCGTCCGGAACTTGGTCAGTATCCGCATTGTCAAAGATGTTCAGAATTTCCTTTTGCTCATTCGTGAGGCCCCCGCCGAAGAACCGGCCTTCGTCGTCTTCTTCGGCGAAGTAATCTGCGTCATTTCCTGGAGCAAAGTTTTCCCCTCCTATACCACCGTTCACGTCGTCGTTGTCGTCACCATCATCAGCATCGCGCACTGACGCAACTCGCTTAGAAGGAGACGTTGAAGGGGGAGGTGATCCCGAGGATGTGGTGGCAGGTGTGTCCTCTGAGGAGAATCTCATCTTCTTGAGCACCTCGGGTGGTGGTGCGTCTGGCATGCGCCGTTTGTTTCCCCCTGTGGGGATTTTTGGTACCTGAAGTTACTTCAATATACGCACGAGAAAGTACTGACCGACGCGCGTACAGTACCTTGAAGAGCTTGTCGATATCCATGGATGCAAAGTAGAGACTAACTTTCACCTGCACCTGCACCTGGTGACGTCCGAGAAGTATTCGGTATTCATGCATTCATGAATTGACGCGTCGCGTAATCAATTGCACGTGATCAATTCCGGAACCGCCCTACATGCATGTACTATGTTGGGATGCATAGTTATTCGCCACATCCTTACACGATATCAGAAGTAGTCACTACGTCAATGGGCCATAACAGATTGGACTGAAGGGCCCCGTGATCACGGTGGATCTATTCTATCACAAGCTGATAGGTAAATGGCACATTCTACAGGTGGATCCGCGAAAGGGACGAGAAAGACGTAACGCGTAAGGACTGACATGAGAGAACACATGTATGGTGCATGGTCAATATAAACATAACTAATACGGCTTCTTCCTGTTCTTCTTCAGTTCCATTTCTAATTGCTTGGCTTTACGATGCCCAATCTCCACAGGACGAATGGCAGTGCTATCTGCTTTCTTCAACTTGATAGGGCGGTTTCCAACGTATTTTCCTGAGGAGTATGAAAAAAAAAGACAAAACCAGAATGAAGAAGCCACCCACCATCCATCTCCTTCCAAGCCTTGAGGAAGTCCTCGGGGTCAGAAAATGCAACGAAGCCATACTTGGCCTAATCAACTAGTGAGCAGAACCTACAAGACGTAAAGAGGAGCGAGCAACACGCACTTTTTGACTTAGCCTATCCCTGATAACGCGCGCCTTCTGAAACGACGGGTACTTATTAAAGGCACCAGCAAGGACGTCGTCAGAGACATCATTACTCAAATCCCCGACAAACAGTCGAAACCACGCTGCAGACGGAAGTTAGCAGTATTGGGGTAAGAAGAAAATAAAATCATACATGGGTTCCATTCAAGCAAGGTCTGGTCCTCCCAAGTCTTCCCACCACCCTTTCGCAAGACGGTTGTTCGCTTTCCGCCTTTCGCCAACTTGCCACCTGAGCCACCTTTCTTGTCAATCATGGCACCTGGCACATATACAGACTGTTGTGCGAGTATGCCGACGTCATATTCGTACGCGTTCGCTGGCACAGGTGCGCTGTGTGTAGACGATGCAGAGGGCAACGGATAGATTGGGCCTTGATACGGCTGATGATATGGGTTGACATCGGAGGATGACGATGATCCCTGCTTGTTGTAATTCTGATTATAGTTTGAATACATGTTGAAAGAGGCTACTGGCCGTGGAACAGAATGGCACACGATGAGCTCGCCTAAGAGAAGTGACACACCACTGACACACGACAGCACACATGCGTGAAATGCCTGGATTACGTAACGTGCCAAACGTTCGGTTATCGACCTTGACTATTATTGTGGACCAACCAAGCCCCATCATCATACTCGGCGGATTTCCTCGCAAAGCACAAGGTGAGTTGATAGTCCTGCAAATTACTTAGTCGGCATTGCATTCCAGCCCGTATCATGGGCCATAGGAGTGTCTATCACCTTGGCGGTGGATGGACGCGATGGCTTATGGATGTAGTGTTTACTGATTCCACCACCCCAGATGCCGTTCGTCAAAAAGGTCAAGTCAGACGCATACTTCTCCCGGTTTCAAGTAAAGTACCGTCGTAGGAGAGAGGGGAAAACTGATTGTATTCTGCTTCGCCTTACTTAAAGAGCCCGTATATTGATATCTTGTGCTAGATTACGCCCGCAAACGGCTAGTGTCGCAGGCAAAAAACAAGTAGTAAGTCCCCATTCACGAACACTAGAAGTGCTTGCTAAAGTATATACTCAGTAATGCACCAAAATACCGCCTTGTGGTTCGTTTCACGAACAAGGACATCATCGTTCAGATTATCTATGCGCGCATCCAAGGCGACTTTGTCCTCGCTGCCGCACATTCAAGGGAGTTGACGCGCTATGGAATCAACCACGGTCTCACAAATTGGACTGCCGGTACTAGCATCTTCATGATCCGGCGCGATTTTTTTTCCTGATACCTCATCCTACAGCATATGCCACTGGTCTTCTTGTCGCCCGTCGCGCATTGACAAAATTGGGCCTTGCTGACAAGTACCAGGGCGTCACGGAACCTGATGGCACCATTTGTCTAACCGAGGCCCTTGATGAAGATTCTCCTCGGCCTTTTAAATGTTATCTTGACGTTGGCTTGAAACGCACTTCTACCGGTTCACGCGTTTTCGGGGCTCTCAAAGGCGCCAGCGATGGTGGTCTCTACATTCCCCACAACGAGAAACGTTTCCCTGGCTACGATACAGAATCAAAAGAGCTGGACGCGGAGGTTCTGAAAAAGTACATCTTCGGCGGGCATGTCGCAGAGTATATGGAGAGTCTGGAAGAGGAGGACGATGAACGGTAAGTATATCTCGCGCATTTCCCTTGCTATTTCCTTATCTCGTCCACCAATAGCTTCAAGAAGCAGTTTTCGACATACCTTGCGGATGGTGTTGGTTCGGAAGATATTGAAGAGATCTACACCAATGCCTATGCAGCAATTCGTGAGGATCCCACCTTCAAGCCAACTGAAAAGACAAAAGATTGGAAAGTCGAATGCAAGAAATATGCTACACCTCGTCTCACTCACGAACAACGGAAAGCCAAGATCCAAGCGAGGATTGAGGCGTTCAAAGCCGGTGGTGGTGCCGCGGACCAGGATGAAGACGAAGATGAGGATGATGAATAATCGGGGGAATTCCTCTCCTTCGAGGAGCGTATCACATGCCTTCTCATGTCATGCACCTTTATGGCATCTTTGTATGTTCATCCTAACCCACGAAAGGTCTTGCTCACCTCCATTGAGTATTCACGATATGAATTGAGTATCATACTGGGGTAACGTATTGCTCATAGATGGAGCTTAATGCCCCACAAAAGATAGTTCTATCACTTGCCGTATCCATGAGAACAACGTAGTAGACCCAGTGACATATGTTCTGGAGACCGTTTCCTCTTTCCCAGAGAGCCGTACATGTTGCGAAATTGAGCATTGCAAATTATCTTCGCAGATCACGGAGAATGTCCTAGTATTAGATTAGTTTCATACACCCCACCAACATAGTGAAGATTAATACTCACAGCGTTCGGCCTTCCCACTTGCCTACGACCCGATTCATGGGCATGTCAACAAGCCATGTGCTGCTAAACTGGTCTGTTATCTCAGCGCCCATCTCACAAATTCGTTGAAGGAGACATTGCTCGGTCTCATCGCGAAGGAGCCGGGCGAGTTGGGGGATAGAAGAGACAGGTAGAGTCGCCTGAGATAGATGTGCTACCAAAGATGAAGGTGATGAAAAGGTGAAGCGCAGAGTTCGGCTATGCACACATCGTGTCAACTAGGCGCGCTCCAGCCAACTTGTGCCACTTGCCTGTTATCGATGCGAATGGCAGTTGCACCACTGATACAGCCAGTGCCACCACCAATCAGTGATTCAAAAATGCCGGTGCCGTCCTCTCCGACTGTGTCAAAGTGAAACTTGACAGGGACGCCTGCCCGACGCAAAATTTGAACAATTTTGTTCATCTCCGATTTCACGCGGACGCAGAAGAATTCGTATTGTAGGAGGTCAATGACGGGCTGCAGAAGGGGTACTGTGGACTGAATGGAGGCTGATGGAAATGCTGGATCCGTATGCGGTCGTAAAGTGGATGCCTCTGTTGTTCCAGTCCTGGCGAGTCTCCTGCGAGAGTGCTCGCGGAGAAGGAGAAGATGGAGGAAGTTGTAAATCAAATCACATTTGGCTCGCGAAATAGGATCAAAATCCACCTCCTGGGACGCAAGCCCATCCCGTTCTACCTAACATTCAGAGTCTGTCAGTTCAAACGGGGAGATCAGGTGCATATTAAGTCTAACCTGCTCAAACCGTATCTCCGTGTCCTGAGTAGCTTCGACAACGAGAAGCCTCTCGGCAACGCGTACGAGGCTTGTGGGGAGGACACCCGCATCTCTGATTAACAATGAGAATATCTCCTGTTCGAGCACTTCGCGCTGTGCCTCACGAAGAGAAGACTGCAAAGGATCGTCCCCCGTCGGTGTGGCCGCCACTGTATTGCACGTTGTTCTTGCTGTTCCGGAGGTATCTACGGTCTTCAGATTGATTAGAAGAATGGTTTTTTGTCTTCGCGGGAATACAATCGACTCCTTCGAACCGTGTGTGGCGAGTTGGCCAGTCGCCCTCTGACGAAAAACAGGCGATGCTTAGAAGATCTGGATGAGAGTTCGCACGTGGGCTGGTGGAGACAACATACATTCAGACAGACCAAACGATATCAAGAAGTCCTTCGTTGTCCGGTCTGCACCTCGGCCAGTGGGCATTCCCAAAAGTAGGGGAGAGGGAGTGAGGCCCCAGTTTCGCCTTCTAATCCTCAAAGCATCTATCCAATATCGCGCACCGACGTCATGACCACGTTCTATCGCAATCGCAGCCAATCTATGTAACTCGGAGGCTTTCCTCAGAGCTTCGTCCTTCCCCCCTGCCACAAGACGTGAATTGAAGGACTGGACAGAAGCTATTGAGGGTGGCTGTGATACCGAAGAAGATGCCAGAATGCTATCTGGAAGCGCGGAAATGGATGACGTGTCCCCATGCGGAGGGTGAGGCACACTTGCAGGAGCAGTGGATGACGCATAAAGGGAAAGGACATCTTTGGCGAGTGTCATCTCACCAAGTGCAACACTGGACAGTTCTGAGCTGTGGTCTAGGAATCTGGATATAACCTGTACGTACTGTAACTGGGGTAAAATCTCGAGCCTCATGTTTGTCAGGGCTTCGGGCGTCGACTCCATGGTCTGACCATCTGACAATTGATTTACCATATCTTCTGCCTCAAGTGCGGCCGCTTTGTCGTCGGTCGATTCATTAGCGTGTCGTTGCTCTTCGTCTTGATTAAAGAAGTCAAAGCCTCGTTCTAAGAACATACGTCTTAAGTTCTCTGCGAGCTGTGAGCCAGGTAGCTCATCACTGTCCAGAGCATGGTGTGAGCTCCCAAACTACGGCGATAGCAAGGGTTGTTGATGCGCACGGCTCGAAGATGTAGTGACCATCTGACGTGATGTCGGATACGGTAGGTATAGGACGGCCAAGATCGTCCTTGTAAAGTCTTTCAAGAGACAGCTTTAGCCTGGATCCCGGGGATTCTGACATTTTAAATCAAAGAGATGGGCCATCGTCAGCCTGGGAATTGCGGGTCCGGCGCTTAGTTCCGCGTGACCGGTTAGTTACGCCGATTACCCGAATACGTTGACTGTCATTGGACGACCACGGGCTGATAGCGCTGACACTCTGAGTCAGTCAGTTTCTGACAATCCGTCCCCCAGCTCGAATGGTTCACTGCGAGAATCTCGTTCAATCGCCCAATGAATCCTCGGGACAGATGTCTCCTCAACCTCCCACGAAGAGAAAGAAACTAGACGATGACAACTTGAACGGATCAAAGAAAGCTCGAACTCGGGTCAGGTTCGTCCTTTCCTCATCCTGCAGGCTTGATCTATCTTCTATCCTGACCTTCTCGGGTTCAGCTATTCTTGCGGGGAATGTCACCGCCGAAAGCAGAAGGTGCGTCCGGGATGTTCACTACCTCAGATCCTCATATCGTGACCACTTCGATTAGTGTGACCGCCAAGTCCCCTGTTCTCACGTATGCATTGATACACAAGATCAACGCTGCGGATGCGCTTAACTGCATTTATAGTGTGTGGCTCGCAAGGTGCCTGAATTGTGTAAAGCATATACCCCAGGCAAACCGGATCAAGATATCCACCTTCGTCTCGCTCGCCTTGAGCACATCATTGAAATTGCATTGCCACAATTTGCATCGGGGTCTGGTTTTCCTTCAAAGGACAACTGGTCCGGTCAGCGTGCTCGCTCGGCTTCCCCTAGTGCCGATGCAGATGCCCACTCACAAGCGGAGGAGGATGATTTTGGCAGCGGCACGTTTCAAAGTGGAAAATGGTATGGAACTAGCGCATCTGGGAGTGTTGCACCTGCTTCGGTATTGCAACAGGTAGGTCTTGATAATTTCACCTGTTTGTTTTTCCTGAACGACTCTTGGTATCTAGATCCAGAACGCTGTACCTACTACTCAGGCTGACTCCCCCTCATCCTTGCTTTCCAATCAGCCGGCAGGTGATGACACAAAGATTTTTGTGGCTGCTATCGATTCGGTTCGGCAAGACTCGGAACCTACTGCGGCGGACAATCTCAAGACGCTCATTCAAGATTGTGGCGTTTCTCCTCACAAAATAACCGAACTTGTTCAGGAGCTTCCACCGCGAAGGTTTGCAGACGTGTTGGTCGACTTCTATTTTACTTCAGTGTAAGTTATCCGCCCTTGGCCGGGCTGATTAGCCGTCTGACAAAGAAGTAGAAACTGGACGCGCTACCCTATCTCCGAACGGGACTTTCGGAAGTCGTACACTTCGGTCTTTGCTAATGGAGTCAGCGTTCATCCGAACGACGTCCGCTTCTTGCCCTTACTCTTTGTCGTTCTTGCAATCGCTGTCCGCGTGGCGCCGGAGCACTTAGCGGGGGATGCCAGGAGCCGGAGACTGACATCTCTTAGGTATTATTGGTCTTGTATGTTGACCCTGTCGTCACCTCATCGTCACTATTCAATTCCGATGGCTTTGACAGCGCGACGGTCCATGCTTATAGCTGCTGCAATTCAACCAGACTCTTTAGATATGGTCCTCACGCGACTTCTGGTAAGTGGACTTGTCAATGTCGTCGAGTTGAAACATGTTAACATTATGACAGAGTGCACGTTACCTGACCTTTGATCGCCGAATAACTGAGTGTTGGAGTCAGTTAGGTGCTGCTGTACGGACAGCACAGGTAAGACATAAACATCTTTGAAAACAGTCTCGACTTACTCGCAGTAAGGCGCTTGGTTTGCATCGAGACGCTTCGACAATGGTAAGAGACGGTTTCATCGCCTCCAGTAACTCTATCATCAACTCTCTCCAGGGATTGGACCCCGCACAAGTAGAGTATCGCCGGCGTATCTGGTAAGTACTCCCAAATGGTCTCCAAGCAGAACTAATTTGCGTAGGGCATATCTCTATCACGCAGATCGGTCGTACGCTCTCTTTCTAGGGAGACCAAACGCAATACAAGATGCATACTCTTCGACCCTTCCCCCTCTCAACGTCGAAGACGAAGTCAGTCTCTCTGAACTTCGAAATCCACCTCCATTAACTACTCCAACTCGCATGACCTTCGCCATTCTGCGTCACAAACTCGCCGGGATTATTGGCCGCATTGTCCACCACTTCCAACAAGTTCGACAACATAGCCACTATTCTGACGTGTTGGCTATTGATGATGACATCCTCAGATTTCTCGACAATCTTCCCCCTCATTTCTCTATGAATTTTGACACATCTTTTGACGATTCGCGCCCATATCTTCCTGCCCATCGGTTTCTTCTTCTGACGGAGGTTTTGTTTATTCGAATGAGCCTCCATCGGCCATATCTGCTTCGCCGCCTTGGCTCTGATCGTTACTCTCGCTCACGAAGGGCCTGTTTCGTCTCCGTTATCAGGGATTTCGAAATCAGGAGAGCAATGATCTCCAACCTATCTCAAGAAACACTTGTCGCTTTGAATATCGCGTATCGAAATTTTCAGAGTGCGATGATCAGTGGCATCTATTTGGTCTTATATCCGCGAGGAAGTATGGCCGAACGTATGCATACTATTCTGGACACGTTTTTGAAAGACCACGAAGGAATCAGGGAAATGGACGACACCACACGCAGGGAGGTCAAAATCATCGAGTTCCTGAATGCAAAATCTTCTCAGGTGGAGGCTTCTATCAGCGAAGCTCCTGCCTTCGAGGAGCCTATGGAACCAATGATCGCAGCAGACTCGCACCCTCCACCCACTATTCAAAAGCCAGCATCTCGCAGCGCCGGCTTCGTTTCTCACACCGCCAGTGGACCCATCTCTCCCAGGCCAGGTGTTGAGTCGGGCCCTTCACTCAGCCATGTTCTCTCGTCCCCTACCATCCAGAGACTGCAAGGCGAGTCAGGTGTTGAAACGTCCAACTCGAACAGCCCCACGACAGAGGATGAGTCGGCTGCTCAAAACCTTCTTGATCAGTGGTATAACGCCGTGAGCATGTCAAGCGGCCCAGGTGGAGACGGATCTTTGGACTATGCTGGCCTCCCTTGGGGAGGCTTCGGGAGTACGGATCTGTCTGGGTGGTTCGGCACCACGTCGACGGAGGGTTCAACGGGCATTAACGCCAACCCTAGCGTGGCTGCAGTTTCCGGTGGATCCGACTGGAGTTATTGGGAGAACCTTGTGAAGGAGATTCGGGGAGAACCAGTCACATAGGCCATTACTCTCGTTTTCATATTGTAAAGACCTACGTACTTACAGTAGTAGGCCGGGCCTTGGCCGTGACATGTTACACTGTTGTTATCCCCATCACGTGATGTCACGACTTTCGGGGTCAAATACATCAGTGTGTCCACTGCTTAATGCTCCCCCCCATCTCTCGCGGGTTCCTTCGCACCATCCCATCGAACCCTCACGCATAACCCTTTCTATTGGTATCTCAACATATGGATGCAGCACCCTATCTTTGGACCACTGCAGATCTTGAAATGCGGACTGCTCGAGTAGCAGACCCCGCTCTCGGTACGTATTTCGGCGAGTTTCATTCCGCTGGCCAACACCCACAGCATTGGTTTTGTAGATTTGACGCGCAGACTCCTGGCTGCCACCGAACTACGCGACATGATAGATAATGTCCGCGATGCAGAGGTTAATCGTGTTTATCTCCAGACAATTCCCGCGCTGCTCGAGCTTCTCCGCTCGAATGACCCTGCGTTCCAAAAGGATGCCCTTGAGTATCAATTTCGGCGTGTCACCGTCGAAATTTTGCAGCGTCTTGCCCCGACGGAGGGTGCGCGGACTCTGATCTCCGTTGTCTTTCCTGGTATGTTACACCTTTTGAGTCACGACAACGAGGAGATTGGTGTCGCGTGTTGCAAGACTCTCAGTGAGATAATTCGTACCCATCGGACCCTTCCGGAAGACCTCGTTTCGCAGTTTATGGTTGTTTTTCAAACACTCTCCCGGAACATACCCTCACTCGCCACAGAATATCTATCAGAGGGCTCTGCTGTACTGGAGGCCAACGTCGTCCTTCCTAGCATGCACAGTTTCAAGGTGCTGAAGGAAATGGGCATTGTTGTCTCGGCCTTCATGCGCGACCAGCGACAATCCATCATCACACTCATCCAAAACAGTCTTCCATTACATTTTGAGGTTCTCGCAGTCGAGGCCCCTGCACAAAAGAAGGCAAGGGAAGACTATGAGGCCATGGGGGGTTTCTGGTCGGGAATGTCAGAGACCATACCCAACGCTCAAGCATATAGCGACCTCATTCTTGCTCAAGTCAAGGTAGGTTCCTTCTCATACACCCCATACCTCCTGTGGCTAAAGGGTCATCTCAGATGCTGTCCTATGTTGCCTATGTTCTACGGGGTCTTGGGGACCAACACGAGTCACACGGAGATAGTCTTCTCCTGGCGTCATTGAGATTGTTACAGGACATACCTGCGCATGACATCTCTTCGAGACGGGTGCGCATTCAAACCTTCCTACATCACGGTCTCCTAACCGTGCAGATGTAGGAACTTCTAACTTGTTTTAGAATCCTGGTCGCTACACCATACCGTGGGGCGCTCCTCCCTCAAGTTGATAAACTCCTGGATGAGAATGTACTGCTTGGCCCTAGTTTTGGCAGCAGAGAAGCCCTTCGGTAAGCCCCCTTAGGATCTTAATTGTCGTGATCTCCTCCAAACATCTTTTCGTCAGTCCGACGGCGTATGCCGCCGCTGCAGATCTGGTTCACTATCTTCGTGGCGATTTATCACCACGGCAATTGGCCCACTTCATCCACGTATACTCGCGTGTGATTCACAACCCTTGCCTCTCTAGCAGTGTTCACACTCTAGCAGGGAAGATGATGTTCAACCTCATAGAAACTGTGGTAACAAAGGATACCCCGGATGGCGCTGCCAAGGTCCTTACTGCTCTGATGGAGACTTGTGTGGACAGACTCGAATCACTCGCTGCCGTCCTCGATGAAGTCCAGCAACGCTCAGAACGTCATAAAAATGAGGAGGTAGAGACAGGGAGCTTCTTCATGGTCGAGAAGGCACGGCCCGTCGCGTCTTCTATGTATGCCACAGAGGATCCAGACAATGTTCTATCGGGTGAGTGCCCTTAATTTCATTACACCACAACCCCCACTAAAGTGATTTCAGAGTTCCGGCTTTTATTCCGAACCTTTGCACACGGTTTACGAGTCTGTCTCGGTGCTCTCAAAAAAATTGATGCGCCCGTCCTCGACGGCTCTCTCATGCTCAGATTGTTCGAAACCTGCATCCGGTGTATGAGTCTGTACGATGCTGACCCACGAGATGGAAACGAGCCCATGGAAATGCTAGTTGGCGCTCTCTTTGAAATCAATCCCCACATTTTCCGAGAAGTCTGGACGCAGAAGGTCGATTTTTTCTTCCAAACAGCACGAAAGCGGCACCATATTCTCCAGATATGTCAGGCTCTTTTTGGACGCGAGCCCACCTCAGCAATTCTAGTCTCAGTCATTCTGCGACATCTCATTTCAAACCTTCCGCAACTCGGGGAGTATGACGATCCCACAGCAGTAATCACGATCCGGTTGTTCAAGATGGCCTTTGGAGCCATCGCCCTGTACCCTCAGCATAACGAACCTATTCTTGCGTCCCATCTGTCGCAGCTAATTACAGAATGCTTTCCCCTAGCTGCGAAAGCCACGAAGCCGACCAACTATTACCACCTCCTCAGGGGATTGTTCAGAGCAATTGGCGGCGGTGGGGGTCGCTTTGAGCTTTTGTATAAGGAGGTACTTCCCCTTCTACCAGAGATGTTGGAAAATCTTAATAGGCAACTCCTAACCTCGGATGGTTTCAGTCGAGATATGCTTGTTGAACTGTGCTTGACCGTACCATTACGCCTAACGCATCTCTTACCTCACCTATCCTATTTGATGAAGCCCTTGGTGTTAGCTCTCCGCGGAGGCCCTGAACTTGTGGCACAGGGACTCAGAACCCTGGAGTTATGCATCGACAACCTCACCCCAGATTTTCTCGACCCTACTCTCAATACAGTCCTACGTGAGCTCATGGAGGCGCTGCAAAGCCATCTGAAACCCCTTCCTGCTAATCATCTTAACGCACACACGACTCTTCGGATATTAGGCAAACTAGGTGGCCGAAATCGCCGTCTTCTGGAGAAAGAACCGGAACTAAATTACCACCACATATCGGATCCTGCTCAAGTATTCGTATCCTTTGGAGCGGGTGCAAAAGGTCTCGACCTCGGTTCAATTACGTCCGTAGCAATCAAAGTGTTGAAGAGACACACCTCACCATATCGTCAGCAAGCCTTTGAGTTTATACAGGGTTGTGTCGCTACACTCCTGAGTAATGTATGTGTGGCGCCTTCATCGCTATCGTATCTGACACATGTTGCAGGGTTTGCATGGGCGAGAGAGAGAAGAGGTGTTCGTGCGTTGTTTAGAGGGAATGTTCGACGCCATCCACCAGCCTGACGTCCAAGAAAAGGCTGAGGGTTTCATCCGCGAGCTTGCCCACTATGTCTTCGGTGCTGAAATTCGTAGAGCGGTTACCCTAGACAAGGCAATGCGACGCTACGCGAGTCTCCTATTCGCCGCCTTTCTAGATGGGCTTTCTCATGGGCTTTCACGGGAGAATCCCGCTGAGGCATCGCGAGCCGTTGACCTCGTCAATTCCTTGATTCAAGACCTCATCGTCCTTTGGGGCTCTGGTGAAGCGTCTACCCAGGATTTGTTACCCCTGCTCCATCACGTCGCCGGACGGTTCAGTGCTCTCTGTCTTGACGAATCATGGGTCCGGAAGAAGGCCGGTTGCAGTGGGATCAAGCTCATCTTGAACCTCCCGGACTTCGGGGCCAAGTGGATCAATGACCGCGAGGTCGATCTTGTCCGGACGTTATTGCACGTCCTGAAGGATATGCCCCATGATTCACCACGGGATATCGATGATATCTTGAATACCTTAACTCGCGTCCTTCGCCTCAGCAACGTTAATTCTTTGGCTCAGATTTCGGAACCGGTTACCGCCAAGCTCGCTCATCTAACGGGCATTTTCTTCACGGAGCTCTCAAGTTCCAACGCTATTGTCAGGAAGGCGGGTGAAACGTGCATCGCGCTCCTCTCCGAAATCACCGGGCAAACCATACACAGCCTTCTTATGCCTCACCGTGAACGTATGCTCCTCGGGATCTACACAAAGCCTCTTCGTGCACTCCCCTTCCCAATACAGATCGGCATCATCGAGGCAATGAGATACTGCGTTAGCCTCGATCCCCCCCTTCCCGAGTTGAACGACGAGCTGCTACGCCTGCTGCACGAGGCCCTGGCTCTCGCAGACGCAGAGGATGCCGGCTTGCTGAGTAGGGGAAGCGCTCGACAGAGTAGCCTGGATATCACGAAACTACGCGTGGCCGCGATCCGACTTTTAACTGCCTCAATGCCCATTACGGAGTTCTTCGCTAAGCAACCTCAAACGCGTCAGAGGTAGGAATTTTCTTCTAACACATCCCACTTGCACATCCACTGACCCGAAGATCAGGGTCACAAGTGTCTATTTCAAATCACTCTATTCACCTTCTGCGGAAGTCAAGGAAGTCGCCCATGAAGGCCTTCGAGTGGTGCTCACCCACCAGAATCGCTTACCCAAGGAACTCTTACAGACTGGGTTGCGACCGATTTTGATGAACCTTGCTGATCCAAAACGCCTGTCTGTCTTGGGCTTGGAGGGCCTAGCGCGCCTGCTCGAGCTCCTGACTAACTACTTCAAGGTAGAGATAGGCTACAAGCTACTCGATCATTTCCGCATAGTCGCCGACCCCCAGACATTTTCAAAGCTTCCTCCCACAGATACTGAGGGCATTACCAAGCTCTTGCGCCTGGCAAATATTTTTCACTTGCTACCCTCAGCGGCCAATGTGTTTCTCGAAAGTTTGGTCAACGCAATTGTTCAGGCAGAAGCGCAAATGCAATACTCGAGTTCGAGTCCGTTCGCTCCTCCGTTGGCCAAGTATCTAGATCGGTATCCAACTGAGGCCATTGACTTCTTCTTGAGGCACTTCCATCTTCCCCGACACGTTGGCACGTTGAGAAGTATCCTCCAGTCCCGCCTGTCATCGAGTCTGCAGCATGAGTTGGAATCACGCACGCCGATGATAATTCGTGACTGTTTGAAGGGGACCAACCCGGCCCTGGTCATGCCTGCTTTGCAAGTCTTCTCAGACCTCGCTGATGTCAACCCGTATTGGATCTCCGAATATCCATTTGTAATCGAGGCTTTGCTCGACGTTTGGCGTGCCGAAACACCCCCCGCAGAAGACGATGCATCTGCGATTTCCTCCGCTGTCAAGCGACACACTCTTATCATCACCATTTTTGAGGGTGTTCTTAGGTGGAAACCCAGAGTTGACATACTCTTCGATCTTATCACGGTTTACACGCGCAACCTCCCCATGGATTTGATCCGCATGACGCGATTTCTTCTCAATCGTGTGGCCTTCAGCGACGACGTTTCCTACCAGCGGAACGTATTCTTCCGCTTTTTGACACGATTCTCGGACACCTCACTCAGCTGGTCCGATAAAACCCATTTCATACGCGTCTTCATAACCCCCATGCTTCTCTATCGAGCTCGATCGGCCTTGAAAAATGCTCTCTTAGAGGAGGACCTTGTATCATACATTCATCGCCGTATTTGGGTCCCCATGCTCAACGGTTCAACATTCTCAGAGGCTGACGACGCTTTCCACGTCGAACTTCTACACTTTACCGCCGTTCTCGTTGAACATTACCATACCGCATTGGAGGTAGCGCGGAAGGACATCATCAAGTGCGCCTGGCAATACATCAATAGCGAGGATACATACGTGAAACAAACCACATTCCTCCTCGCCGCACGCTTTTTCAAGAATTTCCCAACTCCCCCCAAGTTCATACTCACAGTTTGGACGGGATTGCTCAAACCACCTCCTTCATACAACGAAGCAAGGTCCCTGGTTAACCAATCTCTGGATATCTTAGCACCATCTATACCCCAAGAAGTTGGTTATCCTATGTGGGCCAAAACGACTCGACGCTTGCTCGAAGAGGAGAATAGCCAATCTATGATCATGACCGTTTATCATCTCATCGTCCGACAACCAGATCTTTTCTATCCTGTACGCGCCCTATTCGTTCCGCATATCGTGAACTCGCTCGCCAAACTTGGCTTGCACTCCTCGGTGTCGGGTGAATCGAGGTCCTTGTCCATTGACATCACGCAGACCATCTATGATTGGGAGCAGCGAGTCACCAAAGAAAGAGCTTCTTCCGCGACTTCGACGGGCAGCATCCCAATTTGGGTGACACCACTGCCACTTCGCGAAAGTGTTGTCAGCTATCTCGTGCGGCTCATCACGACAGCTTTCGACGTGCAATCTCGAGGCGTCCTCGTACCTCGTGCTTTGACGCTGTTGCGTTCGATCGTTGGGCCGAATGGGTGGACGGAAGTCACGGTCAAGTTAAATTTCTTCTCCCGTTTCCTGGAGCAGGTACGACAACGTGCTCGAACATTTCTTTTCCCCGTAGACTAAAAGCTTCTGCTAGGCCGATTTGAGCAACGAGGGTGCACTCGCTCAGGCGCTATGTGCAGCTAACGTCCTCCAGGTGGTCGTTTCAGATAAACCAGATACATGGTTTGCGGACGCCGAAAACGCTGCGACGCTGCAGAGACTTGTCCGTAAAGGAATGGTCACAGAGGACTCCGCTCTCCATGATGCTCTACATCCCGTCTTTGATCGCCTCATCCGCCTGTTCCCTCTCCCAAAGGAAGACGAACTGCAAACAGAAATGTCCGGTTTCCACCAGTTTGTGCACAAAACTGTTGATGACGGATTACAAAATACAACGGCTCTACGTGGCACACTCATGATGTTGCGGTCCATCGTTCAGGTTACGCCCGAGAGGATTGAGGCTTTCAGCGTGCCCCTCATGAAATTCCTCAACAAGCTGACCAAGGACCACATTCAAGTGCAATCCGCTACTCAAGGCTTTGAGAGTGGTGTACGCCTCTTGACATCAATTTTGGAAATCTCGCAAATCTCGGTGTCATTTCTGGGCGAGCAAAGAAAGTATCTGCTGGCTACGCTTCACCAGTTAATCGAGAAATCGAAGAGCGCATCTCTTTGCCGGTGTGTCCTTGATATCGCGCGAGATTGGGCCTTGCATCGCCAAGAATCCTACCCGACAATGAAAGAAAAGGCTAGCATCCTACAAAAGATGGCCACCTTCGAAACGCGCGGCGATGCTCTGTTCAACTCTTATTTAGGACTCATTCTAGAAATATACTCTGAGCCCTCCCTTCGTCGTAGCGATCTCACCACCAAACTCGAGCAGTCGTTCCTCCTGGGATGTAGAGCACGCGAACCTCGCACAAGAGAGCGCTTCCTCTCGCTTCTAGACGGAAGTGTTCCACGAAGTTTGTTTAGTCGACTGTGTTATATTCTGGGTGTACAGAGCTGGGAGGCTTTAGCGGATACCAACTGGATCCATGTTGCCATTCACCTCTTGCTTAGCACTGTCGATGGTGACATGGCCCTAGGCCCAAGGCCCACATCGTCTACGTCAAATGTCGCGTTGCAACCCTTCTTACCCAACCTTCGTGTTGCCGACATCGTTCAACCAATCCAACGACTGGTCTTCCTTGATCCAAACGTCGCTCACGAGGCTTGGTTGTCTCTGTTCCCAATCGCTTGGGCGTCCCTCTCTCGGCGAGAGCAGACGGATACCACTCAGCACATGATATCGCTGCTCAGCAAAGACTATCATGTGCGTCAGACGGAGCTGCGCCCCAACATCATCAACACTCTTCTTTCCGGATTAAATCTGTGCTCCCCTACAATGGTGCTCCCTCCTCACCTGGTCAAATACCTTGCTAAGACGTTCTGCGTTTGGCATGCCGGGACAGAGATCCTCCAAACCCTGAATAGTAATATCAAGCCCGATCACGCTCTTCGTGACACTGTGTCCGATGCCCTGGTGGAGCTGTACGCCGAGATGGCTGAAGATGACCTTTTCTACGGATTGTGGAGGCGGCGTTCCCTCCATACAGAAACAAATGTCGCTCTCGCTTTCGAACAAAATGGTATGTGGGAGCAGGCTACTTCCATGTACGAGGGTGCACAAGCAAAATCCCGTGCAGGCGCTCTTGCATTCTCGGAACAAGAATTTTGCCTGTGGGAAGATCACTGGATCCTTGCCGCGGAGAAGCTTCAGCAATGGGATACGTTGTATGAGTTCGCCCGGAACGAGAATAACCAGGAACTGATGCTCGAAAGCGCCTGGCGTACGAAGAACTGGCCCGAGAACTGTGAGACATTGGAAGACCAAGTCAACGGACTCCCAGAGAATGCAACCCCTCGTCGCCGTGTATTTGAAGCATTTATTGCTCTACTGAAGGTTCCGTCGGCTGTGGAGAAGAACGTGGAGTTTACCAAGATCTTGGAGGATGCGATGCAGCTCACACTCAGGAAATGGGTAGCCCTTCCAGCTGACCTTTCCCCTGCGCACGTCCCGTTGTTACAGCATTTCCAACAGTTCGTCGAGCTACAAGAAGCCGTAAAAAT